>ML103444.1:67498-87868 GCA_003697995.1 Taxidea taxus jeffersonii
TATTATAATATATAATATATATGTATGTATGTATATACATACATACATATATATAATATATTTTATGACATATTATTTCCCTAATATGTCATATCGATTGAATTATTAGACTAGCCACAAAACCTAGAAGGAAAAAAAATTTTTCTGCCCCTAAAATTTTGGTGCTCAATGTGGGGTTCTCCTCAGATAAATATTGCTTATTCTGGGGCTGCTGCAGCTCAAAGATCCCAAGATCTCTGACAGAAACTGCAGAAGGTAAGAATTTTTACCATGTCAGTCTCCTGGATCTCTGCCTGAAGAATTTGTTGGAAGAGTGGTGAAAGCCCTTTTCTTTTTCTAAATTTAGATTACAAGAAGACATTAGTGTGAACTAGTTTCTTGTATACAGCAATTCTGGTAAAGATTTGCTATAAGTACCCTTGATTTCTATTGGTCTTCTTTCTCCCAAAGATGGTAATTGTTTTCTTATGTCTCTGTCTTTTGTGTCATTTTGTTATAAAGAGGAAAGCCATAGGTTAGAAGGCATAGCTCCTTTAATATGCTTGTTGTTAGAGCTGGCCACACACTGGTGAGTTCATGCTTCCCACCAGACCAGTGTCTGTTTAGACAAACTTTATTCTGAACCTGCAATGTAAAAATCAGACAAGGTTTCCTTTTACCTTGTTTTATGTCCTGACATCTTATCTTTGTGACAGATGAGAATATTTTCTCTGGACTCCACTAGCCAGAAGGTGCTTGTACTCTTGTGTATCTGGTGGCCAATAAAATAGCTTGAGGTTTTGAGACATGGAGTCACAAGCACTGTTCTTTTTGTCTAACTGTGCCAGCTCACAAGGGAATTTGTCATGAGGGATCTTTGCCATCTCAACCTTCACAGTCTTCCAGTGTTGAAAAAGTTCCATTCTAGTAGTGCCTGCCTGGCATCACAGATTAGTGGATCTGTGACTGCAAGTGTCTCATGATCTCATGGGAAACAGGAGACACTATTTTCACTAAACCATTCTTAGTACAAGTGACAACAAAATCTACAATTTTTTAGGGTAACTGAGCATGAACTTTCTGGATCTTATGAGGTCTGCATCTTTTACACCCTCTTTGGGGATACTTTTTGTGTCCATGTTTAAGCCATAAAGAACTTTATTGGGTTGAGTCACTATTGAGATTAATATAAATCCTATTTGCCAAATGATATACCCTTTGAATTAGAAAAAAAAAAAAAAAAACTTCTATAGTTGAAAAACAAATTAGAGATCCTTCATCCTAAGTAATTGTCTTATTAGTACCTTTGGGAATACCCAATTTCAAAATATATACAAAGGAGTATATATAATGGAAATTAAACATATCAAATACTGAAATCTATACCCAATACAAATTCCCCTTCTTAATATCTGGCCCCCAATTACTCAGCAACTTCCCTTAGCCCCCAAAATTCTTCCACAACACCTCCAAAGTACCTTTTTAACTTCCCTTTCCAGACAAGAGTTACAGAGAGTTCCCCATCCTGATCTCCGAGCCAGAATATATAAATGACATGTAAATGCTCAAAGCCAAGAAGTGAATTTAGCAGAATCACCTGGGGTGGACAGTAAGGCTCATTTTTTTGTCCCTTAGAATTTATCTTACTTTCCAGAACTCTATAGTTAGACTCTGTAAGCTTCAGGTCTTCTTATGCAATGTCCTTGTGGATGTATCCTGGACATATCACCACAGAGAATTAATCTGTTTCCTGGACAGCAACAGATCTTTAAAATTGTGAAGCATTTTTATTTCCACTTTCTAAAGATCCTAGCATATTTAAAGAGAAATTAGATTAGGAACAAATCAAACCCACTCATGAAAATCTTGATTGGCTGTGTTAAGAGATAAACTGAGGCATATTAAATATTTTAAGGGCTTATTTGAACAAAAATCAATTTGAACTGAACAGCAACAAATCTAAGAGATAGAAAAGAACTCCAAGGTGCTGCCCCAAATGGAATTTTATAGGAAGAATAGAGAAGGAAGAAAGAAGTTTTGCTGGCTAAAAAGTGAGTTAGTTATTTCAAGGTTACTTTCCTTCGGGGATGGCATGGGTCTCTCAGGCAGATTACTTAAGTAATGCTGATTGGGTGATTCCTGATTGACTACAATTTTATTTCTGAGAGAGTTAAAATTATAATTAAGTCTTGGTATGACTTTGTGAGGTTTATCATAAGAGATTCCATGTGGTACCTGTTGTCATTTTTAACAGATTCTAAGCGATATCCATCCCTGCCATGATTATATTATAGTTACCAGACAGGCCAGATGCCCAGGGCAAGAAAAAAGAAAAAGAGGAGGAGTCAATATGGTGGAGAACTAGCAGGCTGACAGGATATCAGGTAGCAGATCAGCTAGATAGCTTACCAAACCATTCTGAACACCTATAAATCCAACAGGAGATTGAAGATAAGAACAGCAATTCTGGAAACAGAAAACTGACCACTTTCTGAAAGGTAGGACCAGCGGAGAAGTGAATCTAAACTGATGGGAAGATAGACTGCTGGGGGAGGGGCCAGCTCCTGGCAAGTGGCAGAGCAACAGAGCACAAAATCAGAACTTTTAAAAGTCTGCTCCACTGAGGGACATCGCTCCTGAGGCTAAACCAGTGTGAAGCCCACATGGGGGAACAGCGTGGTCTCAGGTCCTGTGGGGTCACAAAAGGATAGGGGGTATCTGAGTGTCACAGGGCTCACAGATATTAGAGCAGGGAAGCTGGCTACAGAGGCAGAGCTGAGGAGGGAACTCTCAACTCAGAGTTACCTTATCATGATCCATGCTATAGGCCACTGCTCTGTGATCAGGGACCCCATAAGATCTGGGGAGACCCCCCTGGAAGAGCTCAGGGATCTGTGGGGTTTGAAGACTCCATACAGGGAGTCTCCAAACCCCACAGGGCACAAAAAAAGACACAGGGCTCTGTGCCAGAGACAGAGATGCTTGGTCACAGGCTGGGTGAGCTCGGAGTGCAGCCAGAGACCAGGGAGACAGGAGTGATTGAGCACTTTTCTCTGAGGGCGCATTGAGGAGTGAGGCCCCGAGCTCTCGGCTCCTCCAGGCAGGAGATGGGGAGGCCGCCACTTTCATTCTGATTCTCTGGAAATCTACAGAAAGCATTCAGGGAACAAAAGCTCCCAAAAGCTAACCCAAGCAGATTACTTAGCCTGGCCCCTGGTAAGGGTCATGCAATTCTGCCTCAGGCAAAGACACTTGAGAATCACTACAACAAGCACCTCCCCAAGAAGATCTGCAAGAAATCCAGCCACCATCAAGTTCACTTACCAAGGAGAACAGCAGAATTCCAGAGGAGGAGAAAGCAAAGCGTGGAATTCATGGCTTTCTCCCCATGATTCCTTAGATTTGCATAGTTAATTTTTTTTTCTCCTGCTATTGTTTTTTAACTTTTACCCTTTCCTATTTTAATGTTTTTTAACTGGTTTATCTTAACAATACCTTTCAAAAAAATCTTTTTTGAACCTTCATTATTATAGATATATTTTATCCTTCATTTTATCTAACTTTATTTTTTATATACACATAGGGTTTTTCCTCCTAAAAATTTTTGGGAAAAAACTTGTTCTAATATATCAAAATATACCCTAAATCTAGCACAGGGCTTAGTTCTACTCTCCAGCCTGAGCAAATTCTCTCCACTTTCTTTTTCTTTATTCTCCCAAACAACTTATCAACTCACTTTTCAGAAATTTAAAAAAAAAAAATTCAGCTTTATAGTCATATTACATACTTCATTGCATTTACCCTTATATATATTTTACATTCTTTAAAAATTTTGGAGGTAATTTCTTCTAAGACACCAAAATACTCCCCAAATTAAGTGGGTGACCCTGTTCTATTCACCACTCTAATATATATATATATATTTTTTTCTTTTTTTATATTTCTTTTCTTTATTTTTCTTTCTCTTTTAAATTTTTTTTTCTTGAACTTCTTTTTACCCATTTTCTTCCCCTCATGATTTGGGGTCTCTTCTGATTTGCTTAAAGCACATTTTACTGGGGTCTTTGCTATCCTTTTAGTATTATATTCGCTCCTTTAAATATTCTTATCTGGATAAAATGACAAGGCAGAAAAACTCACCACAAAAAAGAGAACAAGAGGCAGTACCAAAGGCCAGGGACCTAATCAATATGGTAATATGGTAATATGTCAGATCTAGAGTTCAGAATGACGATTCTCAAGGTTCTAGCTGGGCTCAAACAAGGCATGAAAGATATTAGAGAAACCCTGTCTGGAGAAATAAAAGCCCTTTCTGGAGAAATAAAAGAACTAAAATTTAACCAAGTTGAAATTAAAAACAAAGCTATTAATTAGGTGCAATAAAAAATAGAGGCTCTTACTGCTAGGATAAGTGAGGCAGAAGAAAGAATTAGTGGTACAGAAGACCAAATGACAGAGAATAAAGAAGCTGAGCAAAAGACAGACAAACAACTACTGAACCATGAGGGGAGAACTCAAGAGATAAGTGACACCATAAGACAAAACAACTTAGAATACTTGGGATTCCAGAAGAAAAGAAAGAGAGAGGGGAGCAGAAGGTATATTGAAGAGAATTATTGTAGAGAATTTCCCTACTATGGCAAAGCATCAAAATCCAGGAGGTGCAGAGAATCCCCTCAAAATCAGTAAAAATAGGTCCACATACCATCATCTCATAGTTAAATTTACAAGTCTTAGTGACAAAGAGAAAATCCTGAAAGCAACACGGGACAAGAAGTCTGTAACATACAATGGTAAAAATATTAGAGTGGCAACAGACTTATCCACAGAGACCTGGCAGGCCAGAAAGAACTGGCATGATATATTCAGAACAATAAACAATAAAAACATGCAGCCAAGAATACTATATCCAGCTAGGCTATCATTGAAAATAGAAGGAGAGATTAAAAACTTCTAGGACAACCAAAAACTAAAAGAATTTGCAAACACCAAACCAGCTCTACAGGAAAATTTGAAAGGGGTCCTCTAAGCAAAGAGAGACCCTAAAAGTAATAGATCAGAAAGGAACAGAGACAATATACGGTAACAGTCACCTTACAGGCAAAACAATGGCACTAAATTCATATCTCTCAATAGTTACCCTGAATGTAAATGGCCTAAAGGCCCCAATCAAAAGACATAGGGTTTCATAATGAATAATAAAACAAAACCCATCAATATGCTGCCTACAAGAAACTCATTTTAGACCCGAAGAGACCTCCAGGTTTAAAGTGAGGGGGTGGAAAACATTTTACCATGCTAATGCACATCAGAAGAAAGCTGGGAATGGCAATCCTTATATCAGATCAATTAGACTTTAAGCCAAAGACTTTAATAAGAGACGAGGAAGGACAATATATCATGCTCAAAGGGTCTTTCCAAAAAGAAGATCTAATGATTTTAAATATCTATGCCCCTAACATGGGAGCAGCTAACTACATAAGCCAATTAATAACAGAATCAAAGAAACACATCAACAATACAATAATAGGAGGGATTTTAACACCCCCATACTGAAATGGATAGATCATCTAAGCAAAAGATCAACAAGGAAATAAAGGCCTTAAATGACACATTGGACCATGTGGCCATCAGAGATATATACAGAACATTCCATCCGAAGCAAGAGAATACACATTCTTCTCTGGTGCACATGAAACATTCTCCAGAATAGATCACATCCTGGGTCACAAATCTGTTCTCAACTGGTATCAAAAAATTGGGTTCATTCCCTGCATATTTTCAAACCACAATGTTCTAAAGCTAGAACTCAATCACAAGAGGAAATTTGGAAAGAATCCAAATATATGGAAACTAAAAAGCATCCTTCTAAAGTATGAATGGATCAACCAGGATTTTTTTTTAAAGATTTTATTTATTTATTTGCAGAGAACACAAGTAGACAGAGAGGCAAGCAGAGAGAAAGATGGGAGCAGGTACTCTGCTGAGCAGAGAGTCCAATGCAGGGCTTGATCCCAGAAACCCGGGATCATGACCTGAGCTGAAGGCAGAGGCTTTAATCCACTGAGCCACCCAGACACCCCTCAATCAGGAAATTAATGAAAAATTGAAAAAAAAATTCATGGAAACAAATGATAATGAAAACATAATAGTGCAAAACCTGTGGGACACAGCAAAGGCAGTCCTGAGAGGAAAATATATAGTGATACAAGCCTTTCTGAAGAACCAAGAAAGGTCTCAGGGAGGAGTCAAGATGGTGGAGAAGTAGCAGGCTGAGATGACATCAGGCAGCAGGAGATCAGCTAGATAGCCTATCAAACCATTCCGAACACCTACAAATCCAACAGGAGATCGAAGAGAAGAAGAACAACAATTTTAAAAACAGAAAATTGACCACTTTCTAAAAGGTAGGACTAGCGGAGAAGTGAATCCAACGCGATGGGAAGATAGAACCCAGGGGGAGGGGCCAGCTCACGGCAAGCAGTGGAGCACAAAATCAGGACTTTTAAAAGTCTGCTCCATGGAGGGACATCGCTCCAGAGGCTAAACTGGGGTGAAGACCTCACGGGGACAACGTGGGCTCAGCTCCCCCGGGGTCACAGAAGGATTGGGGGTGTCTGAGTGTCGCAGAGCTCACAGGTATTAGAGCGGGGAAGCCAGCTGCGGAGGCAGAGCCAAGGTTTCCTAGAACCATGGTCTGTGACACAGGCCGGTGCTCTGTGACACGGGCCGGTGCTCTGTGCAAGGGGTCCCCACAAGATCCGGGGAGACTCCGACCCGGGAGAGCTCAGGGATCTACAGGGCTCGGAGACTCCAGGTGGGACTCTGCCAGAGACAGAGACGCTTGGTCATAGGCTGGGTGGGCTTGGAGCGCTCCCAGAAGCCAGTGAGAAGAGACTGATTACCCACGATTTTCTCCAAGCGCGGACGGAGGCTGGGGAGACGGGAGTGATTAAACGCTTTTCTCTGAAGGCACACTGAAGCCTGAGGCACCTAGCTCTTGGCTCCTCCGAACCGGAGATTATGAGGCTGCCATTTTCATTGCCGTCATCCGGAACTCTACAGAAAGCTTTCAGGGAACAAAAGCTCCCGAAAGCGAACCTGAGAGGATTACTTAGCCGGGCCCCTGGTAAGGGCGGTGCAATTCTGCCTGGGGCAGAGACACTTGAAAATCACTACAACAGGCCCCTCCCCCAGAAGATCAATAAGAAATCCAGCCAAGACCAAGTTACTTACAAGGAGAACAGCGGATTCTTATCTGGACAAAATGACAAGGCGGAAAAACTCACCACAAAAAAAAGAGCAGGAGACAGGAGCGAAGGCTAGGGACCTAATCAATACAGACATTGGTAATATGTCAGATCTGGAATTCAGGATGACAATTCTCAAGGTTCTAGCCAGGCTCGAAAAAGGCATGGAAGATATTAGAGAAACCCTGTCAGGAGAAATAAAAGCCCTTTCTGGAGAAATAAAAGAACTAAAGTCTAATCAAGTTGAAATCATAAAAGCTATTAATGAGGTGCAATCAGAAACGGAGGGTCTTACTGCTAGGATAAATGAGGCAGAAGACAGAATTAGTGATATAGAAGACCAAATGACAGAGAATAAAGAAGATGACCAAAAGAGAGACAAACAACTACTGGACCACGAGGGGAGAATTCGAGAGATAAGTGATGCCATAAGACGAAACAACATTAGAATAATTGGGATTCCAGAAGAAGAAGAAAGAGAAAGAGGAGCAGAAGGTATACTGGAGAGGATTATTGTAGAGAGTTTCCCTAATATAGCAAGGGGAACAAGCATCAAAATCCAGGAGGTGCAGAGAACACCCCTCAAAATCAATAGGAATTGGTTTACACCCCGCCATCTAATAGTAAAATTTACAAGTCTTAGCGACAAAGAGAAAATCCTGAAAGCAGCATGGGACAAGAAGTCTGTAATGTACAATGGTAAAAATATTAGATTGGCAGCAGACTTATCCACAGAGACATGGCAGGCCAGAGAGAACTGGCGTGATATATTAAGAGCACTAAACGAGAAAAACATGCAACCAAGAATACTTTATCCAGCTAGGTTATCACTGAAAATAGAAGGAGAGATAAAAAGCTTCCAGAAAAAACAAAAAATGAAAGAATTTGTAAACACCAAACCAGCTCTACAGGAAATACTGAAAGGGGTCCTCCAAGCAAAGAGAGACCCTAAAAGTATTATCAGAAAGGAACAGAGACAATATAGAGTAACAATCACCTTACAGGCAATACAATGGCACTAAATTCATATCTCTCAATAGTTACCCTGAATGTAAATGGGCTAAATGCCCCAATCAAAAGACACAGGGTTTCAGAATGGATAAAAAAACAAAACCCATCCATATGCTGCCTACAAGAAACTCATTTTAGACCTGAAGTCACCTCCAGATTGAAAGTGAGGGGGTGGAAAACAATTTACCATGCTAATGGACAACAGAAGAAAGCTGGGGTGGCAATCCTTATATCAGATCAATTAGATTTTAAGCCAAAGACTATAATAAGAGATGAGGAAGGACACTATATCATACTCAAAGGGTCTGTCCAACAAGAAGATCTAACAATTTTAAATATCATGCCCCTAACATGAGAGCAGCCAACTATATAAACCAATTAATAACAAAATCAAAGAAACACATTGACAAGAATACAATAATAGTTGGAGACTTTAACACACCCCTCACTGAAATGGACAGATCATCCAAGCAAAAGATCAACAAGGAAATAAAGCTCTTAAATGACACACTGGAGCAGATGGACATCACAGATATATTCAGAACATTCCATCCCAAAGTGACAGAATACACATTCTTCTCTAGTGCTCATGGAACATTCTCCAGAATAGATCACATCCTGGGTCATAAATCAGGTCTCAACAGGTATCAAAAGATTGGGATCATTCCCTGCATATTTTCAGACCACAATGCTCTGAAGTTAGAACTCAATCACAAGAGGAAATTTGGAAAGAGCACAAATACATGGAGACTCAACAGTATCCTTCTAAAGAATGAATGGGTCAACCAGGAAATTAAAGAAGAATTGAAAAAAAAACACCATGGAAACAAATGATAATGAAAACACAACGGACCAAATTCTGTGGGACACAACAAAGGCAGTCCTGAGAGGAAAATATATAGTGATGCAAGCCTATCTCAAGAAACAGGAAAGGTCTCAAATACACAACCTAACCCTACACCTAAAGGAGCTCAAGAAAGAACAACAAAGAAAGCCTAAACCCATCAGGAAAAGAGAAATAATAAAGATCAAAGCAGAAATCAATGAAATAGAAACAAAAAAACAAAAACAAAAACAAAAACAAAAACAAAAACCAATAAAACAAATCAATGAAACTAGGAGCTGGTTCTTTGAAATAATTAATAAGATTGATAAACCACTGGCCAGATTTATCAAAAATAAAAGAGAAAGGGCCCAAATAAATAAAATCATGAATGAAACAGGAGAGATAACAACCAATACCAAAGAAATACAAACAATCATAAGACCATATAATGAGCAACTCTATGCCAACAAATTTGACAATCTGGAAGAAATGGATGCTTTCCTAGAGACATATAAACTGCCAAAACTGAACCAGGAAGAAATAGAAAACCTGAATAGGCCCATAACCAGTAAGGAGATTGAAACAGTCATCAAAAATCTCCCAACAAACAAAAGCCCAGGGCCAGATGGCTTCCCAGGGGAATTCTACCAAACATTTAAAGAAGAATTAATTCCTATTCTCCTGAAACTGTTCCAAAAAATAGAAATGGAAGGAAAACTTCCAAACTCATTTTATGAAGCCAGCATCACCTTGATCCCCAAACCAGACAAGGATCCCATCAAAAAAGAGAATTACAGACCAATATCCTTGATGAACACAGATGCGAAAATTCTCACCAAAATACTAGGCAATAGGATCCAACAGTACATTAAAAGGATTATTCACCACAACCAAGTGGTATTTATTCCAGGGCAGCAGGGTTGTTTCAACATCCACAAATCAATCAATGTGATACAATACATTAACAAAAGAAAGAACAAGAACCATATGATACTCTCAATAGATGCTGAAAAAGCATTTGACAAAGTGCAACATCCCTTCCTAATCAAAACTCTTCAAAGTGTAGGGATAGAAGGCACATACCTCAGTATTATCAAAGCCATCTATGAAAAACCCACGGCAAGTATCATTCTCAATGGAGAAAAACTGAGAGCTTTTCCATTAAGGTCAGGAACAGGGCAGGGATGTCCGCTATCACCACTGCTATTCAACATAGTACTAGAAGTCCTAGCCTCAGCAATCAGACAACAAAAAGAAATTGAATGCATTTAAAGCAACAAAGAAGAAGTCAAACTATCACTCTTTGCAGAATATATGATACTATATGTGGAAAACCCAAAAGATTCCACTCAAATCAAACAAAATAGAGAGCCCAGAAATAGAGCCTCAACTCTATGGTCAACTAATCTTCAACAAGGAGGAAAGAATATGCAATGGAAAAAAGACAGTCTCTTCAACAAATCTCTTTAACAAATGGTGTTGGGAAAATTGGACAGCCACATGCAGAAAAATGAAATTGTACCATTTCCTTACACCACACACGAAAATAGACTCAAAATGGATGAAGGACCTCAATGTGAGAAAGGAATACATCAAAATCCTTGAGGAGAACACAGGCAGCAACCTCTTTGACCTCAGCCGCAGCAACTTCTTCCTAGGAACAACGCCAAAGGCAAAGGAAGCAAGGGCAAAAATGAACTATTGCGACTTCATCAAGATCAAAAACTTTTGCAGAGTAAAGGAAACAGTCAACAAAACCAGAAGACAAATGACAGAGTGGGAGAAGATATTTGCAAACGACATATCAGATAAAGGGCTAGTATCCAAAATCTACAAAGAGCTTAGCAAACTCAACACCCAAAGAACAAATAATCCAATCAAGAAATGGGCAGAGGACATGAACAGACATTTCTGCAAAGAAGACATCCAGATGGTCAACAGACACATGAAAAAGTGCTCTACATCACTGGGCATCAGGGAAATACAAATCAAAACCACAATGAGATACCACCTCTCACCAGTCAGAATGGCTAAAATGAACAAGTCAGGAAATGACAGATGCTGGCAAGGATGTGGAGAAAGGGGAACCTTCCTGCACTTTTGGTGGGAATGCAACCACTCTGGTAAACAACATGGAGGTTCCTCAAAAAATTGAAAATAGAGCTACCTTATGACCCAGCAATTGCACTACTGGGTATTTATCCTAAATATACAAACATAGTGATCCAAAGGGGCACGTGTACCCGAATGCTTATAGCAGCAATGTCCACAATAGCCAAGTTATGGAAATAACCTAGATGTCCATCAACAGATGAATGGATAAAGAAGAAGTGGTATATATATACAATGGAATACTATGCAGCCATCAAAAGAAATGAAATCTTACCATTTGCGATGACATGGATGGAACTAGAGCGTATTATGCTTAGTGAAATAAGTCAACTGTAGAAAGACAACTATCACATGATCTCCCTCATATGAGGGAGTGGAGATGCAACGGGGGTGGGGGTTAAGGCGGTAGGAAAAGAAAAAATGAAACAAGATGTCATCGGGAGGGAGACAAACCAAAAGAGACTCTTAATGTCATAAAACAAACTGAGGGATGTGGGGGGGGGATTGGGGAGGGGGGGGTGGGGTTACATTATATGTTTTAAAAAAAAAAAAGCTTAAATAAAATAAAAAAAAAAAGAACCAAGAAAGGTCTCAAATATACAACCTAACCCTACACTTAAAGGGGCTGGAGAAAGAAAACCAAAGAAAGCCTAAACTCAGCAGAAGAAGGAAAACAAAAAAGATAGGAGTAGATATCAATGCAATAGAAACAACAACAACAACAAAATCAATGAAACTAGGAGCTGGTTTGTTGAAATAATTAATAAGATTGAGAAACCCCTGGCCAGACTTATCCAAAAGAAAAGAGAAAGGACCCAAATAAATAAAACCATGAATGAAAGAGGAGAGATCACAACCCACACCAAAGAAATACAAACAATTATAAGAACATATTATAAGAAACTATATGCCAGCAAATTTGACAATCTGGAAGAAATGGTTGCATTCCTAAAGACATATGAACTACCACAACTGAACCAGGAAGAAATAGAAAACCTGAACAGGCCCATAACCAGTAAGGAGATTGAAGGAGTCATCAAAAATCTCCCAACAAAGAAGAGCCCAGATGGAAGCCAGATGGCTTTCCAGGGGATTACACCAAACATTTAAAGAAGAATTCCTATTCTCCTGAAACTCTTCCAACAAATAGAAATGGAGGGAAAACTTCCAAACTCATGTTATGAGGCCAGCATTATCTTGATCCCAAAACCAGACAAGAATCCCATCAAAAAAGAGTTTTATGGACCAATATCCTTGGTAAACACAGATGCGAAAATTCTCCCCAAAATACTAGCCAATAAGATCCAATAGTACAAGAACCATATGATACTCTCAGTAGAGGCTGAAAAAAGGATTTGACAAAGTACAGAATCCTTTCTTGATCAACTCTTCAAAAGGTAGGGATAGAGAGTACATAAATCAATATCATCAAAGCCATCTATGAAAAACCCACCGCAAATATAATTCTCAATAGAGGAAAACTGAGAGCTTTTCCACTAAGGTCCTGAACACAGCAAGGATGTCCCTTATCACCACTGCTATTCAACATAGTACTAGAAGTCCTAGATTCAGTAATCAGACAACAAAAAGAAATTGAATGCATTTAAAGCAACAAAGAAGAGGTCAACCTATCACTCTTTGCAGATGATATGATACTTTATGTGGAAAATCCAAAAGACTCCACTCCAAATCTGCTAGAACTTGTACAGGAATTCAGTAAAGTGTCAGGATATAATACCAATGAATTTCTCTACACCAACAACAAGACATAAGAAAGAGAAATTAAGGAGTCAATCCCATTTACAATTGCACCCAAAACCATAAGATACCTAGGAATAAACCTAACCAAAGAGGCAAAGTATCTGTACTGAGAGCACTATAAAGTACTCATGAAAGAAATTGAGAAAGACAAAAAGAACTGGAAAAATATTCCATGATCATGACATGGAAGAACAAATATTGTGAAAATGTCTATGCTACCTACAGCAATCTACATATTTAATGCAATCCCTATCAAAATACCATCCATTTTTTTTCAAAGAAATGGAACCAATAATCCTAAAATTTATATGGAACAAGAAAAGACCTCGAATAGCCAGAGGAATGTTGAAAAAGAAAGCCGAAGTTGGTGGCATCACAATTCCAGACTTCAAGCTCTATTACAAAGCTGTCATCATCAAGACAGTATGGTACTGGCACAAAAACAGATACATACATCAGTGGAACAGAATAGATAGCCCCAAAATAGACCCTCAATTCTATGGTCAACTAATCTTCGACAGTGCAGGAAAGAATAAATGGAATAAAGAGAGACACACACTTCAACAAATGGTGTTGGGGAAATTGGATAGCAACATGCAGAATGATGAAACTGGACAATTTCCTTACATCACACATGAAAATAGACTCAAAATGGATGAAGGACGTCAATGTGAGAAAAGAATCCATCAGAATTCAAGAGGAGAACACAGGCAGCAACTTCTTTGACCTCAGCCACAGCAAATTCTTCCTAGGAACATCGCCAAAGCAAGGGAAGCAAAGGCAAAAATGAAGTATTGGGATTTCATCAAGATCTTTTGCACAGCAAAGGAAACAGTCAACAAAACCAAAAGACAACTGAGAGAATGGGAAAAGACATTTGCACACTACATATCTGATAAAGGGCTAGTATCCAAAATCTATAAAGAAATTATCAAACTCAACACCTAAAGAACAAATAATCCAATCAAGAAATGGGCAGGGGACATGAACAGACATTTCTGCAAAGAAGATACCCAGATGGCCAACTAACACATGAAAAAGTGCTCAACATCACTTGGCATCAGGGAAATACAAATCAAAATCACAATGAGATACCACCTCTCACCAGCCAGAATGGCTAAAATTAACAAGTCGGGAAATGACAGATGGTGGTGAGGATACGGAGAAAGGGGAACCCTCCTACACTGTTGGTGGCAATGCAAGCTGGTGCAACCACTCTGGAAAACAGCATGGAGGTTCCTCAAAAAGTTGAAAATAGAACTATCCTATGACCCAGCAATTGCACTACTGGGTATTTACCCTAAAGATACAAACGTAGTGATCCGAAGGGGCACGTGCATCAGAATGCTTATAGCAGCAATGTCCACAATAGCTAAACTATGGAAAGAACCTAGATGTCCATCAACAGATGAATGGGTAAAGAAGATATGGTATATATATACCATGGAATGAGAAATGAAATCTTGCTATTTGTGACAATGTGGATGGAACTAGAGGGTATTATGCTTAGCAAAAAAGTCAGTCGGAGAAAGACAACTAACTATCACATGATTTCCCTGATATGAGGAAGTGGAGAAGCAATATGGGGGTTAGGAAAAGAATAAATGAAAGAAGATGGGATCGTGAGGGAGGTGAACCACAAGAGATTCTTAATCTCACAAAACAAACAAGGTTGCCGTGGGAAGGGGGTTGGGAGAGGGTGGTTGTGTTATGGACATTGGGGAGGGTATGCACTATGGTGAGTGCCATGAAGTGTGTAAACCTGGTGATTCACAGACCTGTACCCTGGGGCTAATAATACATTATATCTTAATAAAAAAAAAATAAATAAATTAGGGGCTCCTGGGTGGCTCAGTGGGTTAAAGCCGCTGCCTTCAGCTCGGGTCATGATCCCAGGGTCCTGGGATCGAGCCCCGCATCGGGCTCTCTGCTCTGCAGACAGCTGGCTTCCTCCTCCCTCTCTGCCTCTCTCCCTACTTGTAATCTCTGTCTATCAAATAAATAAATAAATAAAATATTTAAAAATAAATAAATAAAGGTAAATTAAATTTTAAGAAAAGAAAAAAAGATATCAAAACAAACAAACAAACAAACAAAAATCCTCCAGAGGAAACAAATGAGCAGAATTTCTTCCAGGTTCTCCTATAAATGATCATGAAATGGGTCAGCTGGAGCTTAATGTTTCAATGGACTGATAGAAGCAATCAAACTGATTTTCTTCTCAAGAAAAATTGGCCTAAGATTGAATTGTACACTCAATAAAGGTAATAATTGAAGGTCTTTGTTAAACACTCTATACAGGTCTTACAAAGGCATTCTGCACTAAACTCTAGAATGTGGAAATCTTTTGTTTTTCATTTCCTTTTTTTTTTTTTTTAGTCTATATGTCTTTTTTTATTTTTTAATTTATTGAATTTCTTTTCAGTGTAACAGAATTCATTTTTTATGCATCACACCATGCATACATGCCCTCCATGAAACCCATGCAATACATGCTCCATGCAATACATGCCCTCCATGAAACCCACCACCTGGCTCCCCCAACCCCCCATCCCCTACCCCTTCAAAACCCTAAGATTGTTTTTCAGAGTCCGTAGTCTCTCATGGTTCATCCCCCCCTTCCAATTTCCCTCAACTCCTTCTCCTCTCCATCTCCCCATGTCCTCTGTATTATTGGTTATGCTCCACAAGTAAGTGAAACCATATGATAATTGATTCTCTCTGATTTATTTCATTCATCATAATCTCTTCCAGTCCCGTCCATGTTGATACAAAGACGGATATTTATCTTTTCTGATGGAGGCATAATACTCCATAGTGTATATGGACCACATCTTCCTTATACTTATTCGTCCATTGTAGGGCATCTTGGTTTTCTTCAGAGTTTGGCGACTGTGGCAATTGTTGCTATGAACATGAGGGTACAGATGGCCTTTCTTTTCACTACATCTGAATCTGTGGGGTAAATGTCCAGTAGTGCTATGGTAGGGTCATAGGGAAGATCTATTTTTAATTTCTTAAGGAATCTCCACACTGTTTTCCAAAGTAGTTGCACCAACAATGTAAGAGGGTCTCCCTTCTTCACATCCTCTCCAGCACATGTTGATTCCTGTCTTGCTAATTTTGGCCATTCTCACTGGTGTAAGGTGGTATCACGATGTGGTTTTGATTTGAATCTCCCTGACAGCTAGTCGATGATGAACATTTTTTCATGTGTCTGTTAGCCATTTCTATGTCTACCTTGGAGAAGTGTCTGTTCATGTCTTCTGCCTATTTTTTTTACATGATTATCTGTTTTGTGTGTGTTGAGTTTGAGAAGTTCTTTATAGATCCTGGATATCAGCCTTTTTTCTATACTGTCATTTGCAAATATCTTCTCCTATTCCATGGGTTGCCTCTTTGTTCTGTTGACTGTTTCCTTTGCTGTGAAGAAGGTTTTCATCTTCTTGAAGTCCCAAAAGTTCATTTTGCTTTTGTTTCCTTTGTGTTTGGAGACATATCTTGAAAGAAGTTGCTGTGGCTGATATTGAAGAGGTTACTGCATATGTTCTCCTCTAGGATTCTGACGGATTCCTGTCTCACGTTGAGGTATTTTATCCATTTCGAGTTTATCTTTGTGTACGATGTAAGAGAATGGCTGAGTTTCATTCTTCTACTTATAGCTATCCAATTTTCCTAGCACCATTTATTGAAGAGACTGTCTTTTTTCCACTGCATATTTTTCCCTCTTTGTCGAAGATTATTTGACCATAGAGTTGAGGGTCCATATCTGGGTTCTCTGCTTTGTTCCACTGGTCTATGTGTCTGTTTTTATGCCAGTACCATGCTGTCTTGGTGAACACAGCTTTGTAGTAAAGCTTAAAATCAGGCAATGTGATACCACGAGTTTTGTTTTTCTTTTTTAGCAGTTCCTTAGCAATTCAGGGTCTCTTCTGATTCCATACAAATTTTAGGATTATTTGCTCCATCTCTTTGAACAATACTGGTGGAAGTTTGATTGGAATGACATTAAAAGTATAGATTGCTCTAGGTAGTATAGACATTTTAACAATGTTTATTCTTCCGATCCAAGAGCATGGAATGGTCTTCGATCGCCTTGTGTCTTCTCTGATTTCTTTCATGAGCATTCTGTAGTTTCTCAAGTATAGATCCTTTACCTCTTTGGCTAGGTTTATTCCCAGGTATCTTATGGTTCTCGGTGCTATAGTAAATGGAATCTATTCTCTAATTTCCCTTTCTGTGTTTTCATTGTTAGTATATAAGAAAGCAACTGATTTCTGTACATTGACTTTGTATCCTGCCCCATTACTGAATTGCTGCATGAGTTCTAGTAGTTTGAGGGGTAGAGTCTTTTGGGTTTTCCATAGAAAGTATCATGTCATCTGTGAAGAGAGACAGTTTGACTTCTTCATTGCCAATTCGAATACATTTTATTTCTCTTTGTTGTCTGATTGCTGTTGCTAGGACTTCTAATACTATGTTCAAAAGAGTGGTGAAAGTGTGCATCCTTGTTGTGTTCCTGATCTCAACGGGAAGACTGTGAGCTTTTTCCCATTGAGTATGATATTTGCTGTGGGTTTGTCAGAGATAGATTTTATGAAGTTCAGGAATGTTCCCCCTATCCCTATACTTTGAAGTTTTTTAATCAGGAACAGATGCTGGATTTTGTCAAATAATTTTTCTGCATCAATTGAGAGGACCGTGTTTTTCTTCTCTCTTTTCTCATTGATTTGTTCTATCACATTGACTGATTTGTGAATGTTGAACCATCCTTGAAACCCAGGGATGAATCCCAACTGGTCATGGTGAATCATCTTTTTAATGTGCTGTTGGATCCTATTTTCTAGGATCTTATTGAGAATCTTAGCATCCATATTCATCTGTGATATTGGTCTGAAATTTTCCTTTTTGGTGGGTTCTTTGCCTGGTTTGGGGATCAGGATAATGCTGGCTTCATAAAAATAGTCTGGAAGTTTTCCTTCTGCTTCAATTTTTTGAAACAGTTTCAGGTGAATAGGTGTTATTTCTTCTTTGAACGTTTGGTAGAATTCCCCAGGGAATCCATCTTTTGGAATCCAAAAAGCTCTTGCTTTTGGGGAGGTTTTTGATCACTGCTTCAATCTCGTTACTAGATATTGGTCTATTCAGGTTGTCAATTTCTCCTGGCTCATTATTGGAAGTTTATTGTTTTCCAGGAATGCATCCCTTTCACCTAGGTTGCTTAACTTATTGGCATATAACTGTTGATAATAACTTCTGATGATTGTTTCTATTTCCTTGGTGTTAGTTGTGATCTCTCCCTTTTCATTCATAATTTTATTAATTTGAGCCTTCTCTCTTTTCTTTTGGATTAGTGTGGCCGGTTGTTTATTGACCTTATTAATTCTTTCAAAAAACCAGCTTCAGTTTCATTGATGCATTCTACTGCATCTGTAGTTTCTACCTCATTGTTCTCTGCTCTAATCTTGATTATGTCCTTTCTTGTGCATGGAGTTGGCTTAATTTGTTGTTGATTATCCAGTTCTTTAAGGTGTAGGGACAGCTGGTGAATTCTGGATTTTTCAAAATTTTTGAGGAAGGCTTGGATGGTTATGTATTTCCCCCTTAGGAATACCTTTGCTGGATCCCATAGGTTTTGGGCTTAAGTCTCTTCATTCTCATGGTTTCCATAAATTGTTTAAGTTCTTCTTTGATCTCCTGGTTGTTCCAAACATTCTTTAGCAAGGTGGTCTTTAGCTTTCAGGTGTTTGAGTTCCTTCCAGACTTTTCCTTGTGATTGAGCTCCAGTTTCAAAGCATTGTGATCTGAGAATATGGAGAGAATAATCTCAATCTTTTGGTATCGGTTGAGCCCTGATTTGTGACCCAGTATGTGGTCTATTCTGGAGAAGGTTCCATGTACACTTGAGAAGAATGAGTATTCCGTTGTTTTAGGATGGAAGGTTCTGTATATATCTATGAGGTCCAACTGGTCCAAAGTTTCATTCAATGCTCTCTTTTCTTTACTGATTTTCTGCTTGGATGATCTGTCTATTACTTAGTGTGGTGTGTTAAGATCTCCTACTATTAATGTGTTCATATCAATATGACTCTTTATCTTGATTAACAGTTTTCTTATGTAATTGGCTGCTCCCATACTGGGGGCATAAATATTTACAATTTAGATCTTCTTGGTGGATAGTTCCTTTAAGAAATATGTAGTGTCCTTCTGTATCTCTGATTACAGTCTTTAGTTTAAAATCTAATTTATCTGATATGAGAATCGCTACCCTGGCCTTCCTTTGAGGCCCATTGTCATGAAAAATGTTTCTCCATCCCTTCACTTTCAGTCTGGGTTTATCCTTAGGTTCGAAATGGGTCTCTTGTAGACAACATTTGGAGGGGTCCTGTCGTTTTATCCAATCTGCAACCCTGTGTCATTTTATGGGTGCATTTAGGCCATTCACATTGAGAGTGATTATTGAGAGATATGTTTTTATTGACATTGTGTTATCTTTGAAGTCTTTCTTTCTGTAGATTGTCTCCATATATTTCTGTTCAATGATATTCTTGGGATTTTTTTTCTCTTTTATAGAACCCCCCTTACTATTTCCTGTAGTGTTAGCTTGGTGGTTGCACACTCTTTTAAACACTTTTAAACACACACTTTTAAACACTTTTAAACACACACTTTTAAACACTCTTTTAAACCTTGCTGGTCTTGAAAACTCTTTATCTCTCCATCCATTTTGAATGTCAGTCTTGCTGAATAAAGTATTCTTGGATGCATGTTCTTCTCATTTAGTGCCCTGAATATTCTCCCCCAACTCCACTCCCTGCCTGTGTGCATGCATGTGTGTACTTGTGCTCTATCTCTCTCTCAAGTAAATAAATAAATCTTTAGAAATAATAAAAATATAAATAAAATGCAAGCTTCTATAAGCCCACCTGTCCAACTGTAGTCCAGGGTCTCCATAAGGTAATTTTGAGGAGCAAATACAAATCTTAAAAGACTTCTCCACAGTAAACAACTTTAGCCACCTGAGTGGGTAAATTTAACTTATTCTATTTTCCAGAAATACATTTTGGATCAATTTGTATTTGTAGAGTTTAGTGTGTCTGACTTATGGTTCAAATTTTAGAATAAATATATTAGATATAGGTATCTGTTTTTGTCTGAGTTTCTGTGTCTATATATGTATATTATAGATATGTGATATTTTCTTCTTTCAGATGATAATACCAAAATTAATTACAAAAGCTCTATAATTAGCTTTAAGGAAAAAAAGTCACTTATCAAATTCAATATTTCTAAACTCCCAGAACTATAATAAAAACTCCAATGCTTTTTAATTCAAATGACCCAGATAATTTTTAGTAAATAAAAACTAATTAAGTTTTTTGGTTTAATTAAAATAGACATAGTTTCAGAGTTACCAGCATTAAATATACT
>RCUC01137151.1:0-39437 GCA_003697995.1 Taxidea taxus jeffersonii
TAAGTGGGAAAACTAGCATTTGAGCCCAGTTCAAATTTCAGAGCTCTTTTCCCCCCCACTATGTTTTGTCTAAAAACGTTTTTACTGTAACAATTTGCAGCTTTAAGACTTAATGGTTTCCCATTACCTAAACCAACCAGTCTGAAGAGCCCCAGCATTCAACCCCCACCCTGCTTGCCCAGCCTCACCGCCTCTCCCTAAAGCATGCCCCCCTGCTCTGCCCCCAAAGCTGTCTCCATTCCCTCCCTGATCCATTACTGCTCTTTTGCTCATCCCTTCCCTCTCCAAATCAAGTCCCCCCTCTAATCAATTACCAGCAACTCTAGTCATTTCTGTTTGTTGATTCATGATTTGTGGAGGAGGGTATTTTAAGGCATTAACCTATGCTTCTCTAGAGCTCTGTGTATCCATTTCCTAGCGCTGCTGCATGTAACAAGGCCGCATGAACTGGGTGCCTGAAAATGACGGAAATGCATTGTTTCTTAGTTATGAAGCCTAGAGGTCCCAAATGAGCATTTAGCGGGGCTGTGTTCCATCTGATCCTATAGAGGAATCCTTCTTTGCATCTTCCCAGCTCCTGGTGCTCTGCTGGCAATCTTTGGCATCCTTTGGCACATAGATGCATTATCCCAGTCCTCTGTGCTCACGTGCTGCACTCCTTGTGTGCCCGTTTTCATATGGCCATCTTCCTGTACGAAGACACTAGGCAGATGGGATCTGGGGTCCACCTTACTCCAGGATAACTTCATCTGAGCTGGTTACCTCTACAGTGACCCTATTTCCAAGTAAAGTCACCATTTGAAGCACTAGGGATTGGGACTTCAACGTACCTTTTGCAAGGTGGGGGGACACAGTTTGACTGCCAACACTTTCCTTCCCTTTTCCTTTCTCTCATTTGAGCAGATAATCGTTTTGGGTTTTGCTTCAGGAGGAATGGCAGAGAGTGGAAAGAACCGTGTCTATGGCGTGGGCTCTCACATACCCAGAACCTTCCGTGCTGGTCCTCCGAAGGCACACCCATTCATCAGACGATCTTCAGAGTTTTTACAGTCACCTTCCACGTCCAAACCTGTGCTGGGACCTGCAGGGACTCTGAAGAAGCATCTCCTTTGGTCGAACTGAAGATCCAGTTGGTTGTGCGGCCCACCACTATTTTATGTACTGCCAAGAAAGAAACACCCTGACAAATGCTCATACAGATCAACAACTTCACAGTGGTTACAATGTCAAGAAAGTCATGTCTTAGGATTGATGAAATAATGCATGAGGCACCGTGTCTCCTTTTCAGGAGCTGGAGTCTTGGTGGAGAGAAAACACATGAGCACGCACTTGCACACACATAGCCACGTACACACGCGTGTGCACACACAACCGGAGGCCATGCCTGGCTGAGTGTGAAAGGAGCTGTAGGGAACTGAGACTGGAGATGGTTGATCTCTGGCTGGATCTTGAGGTGTAGACAGGACCAGGGTCATGCAGGTGGAGCTGAGGAGAGCTATCGAGAGGAGAGGAATCCTGTAACGTGGGGAGCACAGGGGTATAAAAGGTAGAGAGGTGTCCAGAGGGAGAAAATGGGAAATGATATAGTAGGGAAGGCGATCTTATTTCCAGATTATGGTCCTCCCTGAGGAGTTTGGATTTGATTCTTTAAGCAATGGGGAGCCATAGAAAGTTTTGGAGTGGGGCACCTGGGTGGCTCAGTTGGTTGAGCGACTACCTTCAGCTCAGGTCATGATCCCGGAGTCCCAGGATCAAGTCCCACATCGGGCTCCCTGCTCCACGGGGAGTCTGCTTCTCCCTCTGACCTTCTCCCCTTTCATGCTCTCTCTCACTCTCTCTCTCTCAAATAAAATAAATAAAATCTTTTGAAAAAAGAACTTATTAAAAAAAGAAAGAAAGAAAGTTTTGGAGCAGAGAGGGGCACGCCAAGCGATGTTCCAGGAATATTAATCTGGTAACAGGCGGAATGTATAGAAGGCAGTTAGGGGACGTGTTTAAGAGACGACCTCAGGGGTCCAGGTAGCGGCAAAGAGAATAGTAGTGTGAAATGAAAAGGAAGGGGCAAAGGGAAACTTGTGCAGAAAAATAAACAAGCAGGACTTGTTTAGGAAGAGGGGTGCGTCAAGACCGGATCTTGGTATTGGAGTGTGGGCAGCTGACAATGCATTGCCAGAGTTAAGGACCCCCCCAGGCCCTGTTTATCCCCAAAAGCCTTTCTGATCAACACAAAGATAAGCCTCACACATACCAGATGAGGTGCCCATGGGCATTCCAGGCTGAAATTAAATTATGGTTGCCACAGTTTTCTATAAAGTGGTCTAGTGATACTGACATCTTTGGTGAGACCATCAGGGAAGCAAGAGCACCTCCTGTCGTTGTGAGTACCTGAGACATTTCACGGTCTCATTTGATTTTATGACCTGCCTGAGTGGTAAAGCAAGGGCAAGCTTACTCTATGTGCATCGAAAAATCAGATGACCTTTATAGAAACCACATAAGCCAGAAGCAAACCTGGGAATAAATCCAAGGTTTCCTGATGCAATGTTTTTATCTACACATGTATGTTTGCTCTCAGTAAAATAGAACAGAGCACTGTGTAAACATTAAGCACCCTGTAAATTCTAGGTAGTAAACCAGAGGAGAGAGTCAATTCGCAAAGCGAGAATTAACCCTGTGGAGGGATTCTACGTCCGTCCCTAACTCTGTGGGCAGGGGATGGGGTGGACGTGCTGTGGGCAGAGCTGGCCACCAGATGTGTCAGGGATGCCCTTGACTGCATACAGAGCCTAGATTCTATCTTGTTGGTGTTGGAAGCTCTCAGAGGAAACACTTCTTTTTGAAGGTCAAGGTCTAGGGAAAGTAGACTTTTTTCCGTTCTTGTTCTTCAAATGGAACTGTATGTTCAGAGGGTAAGTCCAGTCCCATAGTATCTGTTCATAATGGACTTTGTCCCTTAGTGAACCAGTAACGTGGAGAACCTTCCAGCTAACAGAGCTCAGGCCCTGGTCAAGGGAGCAAAGAGTCACAGAAACAAAGCTCAGTGTCTGTCCTCAAGAAGCGTCATTCCAGTAGAGGGAGGGGGACCTGGAAGGAGACAAGAAAGAAGAGCATTTCAGGAGCAGCCAGAGGCTACAAGGAAAACAAAATAGCAATTTGGTGCAGAGTGGCTGGTTCAGGCCTGAACCTCGAGTAGAGCCTCCAGTGAGGAGGATGGATCCAGCAATGACCCCGGGAAAGCATTCAGAGCAGCACAATATTGGAACCACCTTAGTCTAGCCAAGAGGCCATGTGATAGTGGGGAGGGCAGGAAGCAGCAGTATGTGGCCTGACATCTTTCCTCAAGTTTGCCTTTTACTGGAAGAGTATTGGGAACAGATTCTGTAAATCAGTTACCCTGGCAGCTATATGTGGGTACCCTCTAGATGCAGGGTAAGGGCAATAACTGGGACTCAGAAAATGCTCCAGGCGAAGGATGGTGGCCCAGGTCAGGGACAACAGTCCAGGTGAAGGAAATGGTTAACATGAAGGAGACAGTTCACGTGAGGGATAATTATTGCAAACCTGGATTCAAGTTTTAGCATCAAAGGGGGCCAACCTAAGATATGAGTGAACTTGGTAGGTTCTGGCTGAAAAATTGCATAGGTTTCATTTACTGAGTAGGGAGAAGACTTGTGGGGAGCCCATCTGGGCATCCTGTAGCCCTCTCTCAGCCATGTTCCATTTGACACGTTTTGACATCCGAGAGGTGACTCCAGGCAGATGGTCAGATGGTGCTGCGTGGGACTCAGCGGTCAGGCTAGGCCTGGGGTTGGATAGCTCAGAATCATCCGGGCAGAGATGATAGATGAAGTCCCGGGGCCGGCTAGGATTGCGGTGTTCATTTCCTAGCGTTGCGGAAACAAAAGAGCCACAAACTGGAGAACAGTTTGGAGACAATGGAAACTTATTCCCTTGCCATTCTGGAGGCCAGAAGACTGACTCGAGGTGTCCGCAGAGCCGTGCTTCCTCTGAAAGCACTACTGCAGCATCCTTCCTGGCCTCTTCCAGCTTCTGGTCAATTTCGGTGTCACTAGCATCCTTGGCTTACAGCCAGCTGCATTATTGGTGATCCTCAACTGCCACCACACGGCGTTCTTCCTCGTGGCCGTGTCCCAGTCCCCTCCTCCTTCCAAGGACCCCAGACATTGGATTGGGACCCACCTTACTTTCGTATGACTTCATCTTAACATGATTGCACCTGCAAAGACCCTATTTCCAAATAAGGTCAGATTCCTTGGTTCTAGACATGTGGGAACACCATTCAACCCAGTGCAGTTACCTAGAAAAAGAGTATAGATGGACAAGAAGGCTCTGAGGATAGGACTTTGGGGTCCTGACATTGGGAAGACTGAGAGAGGAGAGAACAGGGGTGTCTGTGTCTCCTGGCTAGAGAGGCATCCTTCCAGGGAAGGAGATAACAATCATGGGGCACATGGCTACTGGTTATGGAGATTAACCTGTCTCACCTAGTTAACCAGCTTGGGGTTGGAGGACAGATTGAACTTTTGGCCTTGGGGATGTGGAAATAGTGGGCAACTTTAAAAGAACTCTTCCGTGAAATGGTAGGGCCAAGGTATGGTTCTGTCGGGTTGAAGACAGGGTGAGGACAGTAAAACTATGAAAGTGGTAAGTAGAGGCATCTTTCTCTGTGAGAAGTGAGAGTGCAGATGAGGGGCGAGGGACCATTGAAAGACGTGTGGGATGGCAGCTTGCTGGCGCCTACAGGTGGTGTCCAGCAGAGACCAGCAGTGGGAGAGAAGCTGGCCATGCAGGAGAGAGGAGGTTCCCTCTGAAGTGAAGTTCTTGACCTTGTGAGGGACTGGAGTTTCGCACACGTGGGGAGGGCATGGCTTCAGATGGGAGCAGAGATGAGCCGATCATGTAATAGGAGGAAGGGCAACGTTTCCCAGTACCCATTCAGGGACATCTATGGGACCAGTGTTGAGAAGATGGTGAGCTCTCATTGGATGGCCTGAATATTACCTGTCTATATTGGTGACAGTTGGGACTTGGGGAAAGGATGTTGGGTTTGAGCGGAGCGTGGTCATGAAGTCTAGGACTTAGACAGAAGGAGGTGTGTGCCCCAGCAACCTCCAATATGTGGTCAGGCCATGCTGGGGCCCATTGGGAATCAACACGGATGGAGTGTGTTCCATAGTCTCTTTGGCGATGAGCAGCAACTCGGGCAGATGTAGGGTGAGGCCATGGTTGGGTGGGTGATAGTTAGGGTTCTGCCAGAGAGAAAAATGAGAAAGGGAAATTAGGGGGTTCCTTGAGGAGAAGTTATGGTGAGGTGTGGGCTTGGCGAGGCAGGACTGGGAGCCTGGGAGATGCAAGGATGGAGGGCTGTGGATTGGAAGTCCATTTGGGGAGGAGAGTTGTGGACACGGGAGCACAGAGCAGGTGAGCTGTGACGACACAAGGCGTGTTTGAGGGGCGCCGGCGGGTGGCACAGTTGGGTGAGCGTCCAGCTCTTGATTTCAGCTCAAATTGTGATCTCAGGGTCCTGGGATTGAGCCCCACGTCCATTGAGGCTCCATGTGCAGGGGCATGTCTGCTTGGGATTCTCTCTCTCCCCCTCTCTCAAATAAATAAATATAAATCTTTTAAAAAGCTGTGTTTGAGATTGAGCTTTCAGAAGTGGTACAGTGGGGGGCACCTGAGTGGCTCAGTCGGTTAAGCGGCTGCCTTCGGCTCAGGTCATGATCCCAGGGTCCTGGGATCGAGTCCCACAGGGAGCCCGCTTCTCCCTCTCCCTCTGCCTGCAGCTCTGCCTACTTGTGATCTCTCTCCATTTCTCTAATAAAGAAAGTCTTAAAAAAAAAAAAAGTGATACAGTGTTTGGTTGGGACCGGGTCGAATGTTTGGCCATACGAGTTGATAGAGCCGAGGAGGCAGGGAACCAGGAGGCGAGGGCAGCCTGCAGGGATCCTGTGGGAATGTGCTAGGGTGAGAAAAAAAAATATGGCTTATTTGATCTTTTTTCTCCTCCATGATGGGAAATCAAAGGCAAAGGATAGAAAGTCAACATTCAGTGCCAGAAACTGGGGGGACCAAAAACCCAGAGGAAAGGGGTCTCTAGGGGAAGGGAGCACTCTCTCCCACCTCCAGGCTTCATGGCGTGTGTAAACCCTCACTGCGCGGGTGGGAGGCCCACACACCGGGCAGCGCGGCTGTGCAGAGGCGGGGGCGGCCTTGCTAGTGGTCTCGCACACCTGGCGGACACAAAGCCAGAGATCTGTGCCGGCCAGGGAGGAGGGCCCAGGAAGCACCTCAGCTTCCCTGGAGAATGGAACGACCGGAAATAGACTCACGTGAAAGCCTGGAATGCAGTTTGAGGTAGAAATGGGGTTGGGAATGAAGGAGCCAGACGTTAACAGGGGGAAACAGCTAACAGAACAGGGGTCCCCTCAAAATGAAGCCAATCAGAATTTGCTCCCAGCTTAAAATTTCTGAGGCCCTGGGAACAAATTTTCCTCGTCTCGCTTGATCATTAGTCTGGCAATATAA
Organism: Taxidea taxus jeffersonii; assembly: GCA_003697995.1. Classification (NCBI taxonomy): domain Eukaryota; kingdom Metazoa; phylum Chordata; class Mammalia; order Carnivora; family Mustelidae; genus Taxidea; species Taxidea taxus. The sequence continues at coordinate 6,550 of RCUC01137151.1, forward strand.
AAACAGTTCACTGGATAAAATTTCCTCAAGTGAATCAGGCTTTTCCAAGAGACAGATTTACGAAACACTGAACAATGAAGGATGTGTAGAAATTAGAGGTGATGTGTTTGCCTTGGCAAAGGGGCATCTTCAGTCCCGGTTCCACTGCCGTCTCCTTCTGGTGACTCTGTGTTTTGGGGTCTTTCCACTGTAATCTTAGACTTTCCTTGATTGAGAACTCTGCTTGACAATGTCTTCTGCCCCTCTTTTACCCCCTCTCAGCAACTGGTGGACAAGATCTCAGGTAATCGTGGCCACTGGGAAAGGCAAGAGGTTGATACTGGCGGGGTTGCAAGGATTAGAAACGCGGGTGACCCTGTATGGACCCTAGAGTTCCCGTCTTGCAGCGGGAACTGAGAGATGCCAAGATATTACGTGACTTGCTCTTAAAACCTGGGAAGTATGGGGGCCAAGATCAAACCCACGTGTGGATGCTCGAAGCCCAGTCCTCACCGGTGTCACCGGCTGCCTCCTCCCAAAATCGGGGTGGCATGGGCTGGTGCATTCGTCAGCACCCCTGGAGGTCATCAGAGATGAGAGGGATTTCTACATGGTGTCCGTACTCAACCTTCATTTTGCTGGCTTCTCATTCTTTTTCTTCTCTTTCTTTCTTTCTTTCTTTTTTTTTTTGAACCAGCAAGTATTTACTGAGGAATACTCTATGCTCGGAGCTGGTCATTTGGAGATGAGGCACCTAAGGAGGTCATGGGCGAGGAGAGAGGCAGATAGATAGCCGACAGTCACACGCAGAGTCGTGATGGCAAGTGGGTCTGCAACAGACCCATAACCAAAACTCCAGGCATCTGGGTGAAGCACCAGAAACAGCCCAAAGGCTATGTAAGGGCTCAATGCCATGGCCAGATCATAGGATTCTCATTGGGCTCTTAAAATACTGTTTCTGGACGTCTGAGAAAAATGTCCACAGCATGAGGCCCCGTGAAAAAAGACAGGCTTCAAAACTGAACCTGAGGTCTGATACCCATGATGTTGTTTATAAACCAACATTCTGGAGGTTAGCTGACTACCTTCTGTTCGCCACCCCAAGATCCACTTTCCACCTTTTTCTATCTGCTCCACGCCCTGGCAGCTGAGCTGTGTGGCCTCTGGCTTCCGGTTGGCTTTGACCAGGGGAAGGCTTTGGATGGAGGGAAGAGAGCGAAGTCAGGGATCTGCTCTGCCTGCCCCCCCACTGCTGCTGGCCTTAGCTTGGCTGGTCTCCTGCCCCCACCAGGGCTCTTTCAGATTCTAGTAACCTCCTCAGGCCCACAGAGGAGAGGGTCCTTGCTGTTATCCACTCCAGGATTCTACACCATCTTGGGGGCTTCCCTAATCCTGCCTACACCCTTATAAATGGGCCCATGTTTAATCTTTTTCCAAATGACCTAAACTGTGGTGCTAACCCATTTGTGGGATTATGGGTCATTGCGTTGTTCTCTCATGTGATTTGCTAGTTTTCTATAATAGTCACCTTTTGGGGCATCTAGTGAACTCGTGACTCCTCGTTTCCTCTGAGAACCATCTGCCCAGTCACAAGTGTGGACCCATAACTGATTGGTCTGGAGAAGAGAGAGAGACCAGCTGGGCCAGCCAGATGCTCTTTCCTAGAAGGCTCGGTCAGGATCCGAGAAAGCCTTCCCGTCTTGATGGATAGATATCCTGGGGACAAAGAAAGAGGAGTTAGAGATATAGGACAAGAAATGGCCCTCGACCCCCAAAGCCAGTACAGACCCCAGTTCTAGCCCCTTCCCTAAGACCTGGCATCACGGCTCCTTTGACACCTTTGACTCTCAGCCCTACAGTCTTGTAATAACCACCCCCCCCTTTTAACATAACTCAGCCTGAATTAACTCAACCAAATGACTCCTGAATAATACAATCATTAATTACTCTTACAATTAGAAAATAATTATGAGAGATATACTTTTATTTTTTTTAACTTCTTACTTTGAAATAATTATAGACTCAGAAGAAGTGGCAAGAATAGTACCCAAAGGCTCATGTAGGCTCTAAATCCAGCATCCTCCCATGGTGGATCCTATAGGGTTCTAGAACAACACAGAAACCAGGAGATGGACGCTGTGGCATGGTTGGTAACTGACTACAGACACTCAGTTCTCACAACATTAAAGTCTGCATTTGCCTGTATGGATGTATGTGCAGTTCTACACAGGTTTATCCCAAGAACAGACTCATACATCCACCACCATAATCAAGATTGAGAACTGTCCTCTCCTCAAAACAGAACCCCCTTGAAGCTGCCATTTTGCATTGCACTCACTCTTCGTGCCACTGATCTCTTCTCCGTGTCCGTTCTTTTACTTTGAGAATGTTGTATTTTGAAATGACATGGTATGTAACCTTTGGAGATCGACTTCTTTTTACTAAGTATAATGCTCTTCTGGTCCATCCAACTGGCTATGCCTACCAGTAATTCAGTCCTCCTTAGATGGAGGAATATGCCACTATGCAAATGTCCCACAGCTTATCCAACCACTCACCCATAAAGGAACAATGGGTTGTTTCCACTATTTTGTTATTATGAATTAAGGTATTATGAACATTTACATATAGGTTCTGGTGTGAATATAAATTTTAATATCTCACAGTTGAATGCCTGAGGTCATATGGTAAGTGGACATTTGGTTTTGTCAGAAACTGTTGAACTATTTTCCAGACCGGCCATTTGGTACTGGTAATTCGTGGCTACCATTTTGCATTCCCACCAGAGGGGTACCAGAGATTCAGTTCCTCATTCCTCTGTTTTTCTTTTCAGGTCTTCTTGTGGGTTCCTTGAACTTCTTTACAATTCCATTTCCTCTCCAGTGCTTTGGAATATGGAAAGACAGACAAGTGGACATGCAGCCTAGGGGTAGGGACCTGCGTGCTCCAACCTGGAAAGAAGAGAAAAGCATGGGTGTCCATGGACACTGTGTGCTTGGCATCTGGATGCCTTTAAAATCATGGGAAAGATGAGGTCACCCAAGGACAGAGAAGGCTCAGCCAAGTGGTCACATTAGGGAGGTCACATTAGGGAGGGGGCAGTCAGCAAAGGACCCTGAAGAAGGAGCTCACAGGGTATTGAAGGAAGACCTTCTTAATGGTACTCATCAGAGATGCACTTAGAACTTTTCCCACCAGATTAAGATAATTGTAGATACTGTCCTGCCATCCCTTTTATAACTTGCTATATTGAGAATATTCTTCCTTGTCATTAAAGATGCTTTTACAACATAATTTTTAATGATTGCATAGTTTTCCATTGTAGGGCTATATCATGATTTCTGTTTTGTACAAGTTCCTTCCAGAACCTTGTCCATGGTCAAAGTCAAAGGTACTGGCCTCTATTTTCTGGAAGTCGCTTTTGCTTTTTGGAGCTCAGGACTCTAGTTGCTTTTTCTTAATCCCCTTACACTTCTGCTGTTTCCCACATTCTTTCGAGCACATCAGATCGTCACCAAAGTCTTCTATGTATTTTTCTAGCCCTCTGGAATTTAATATGTTCAAAGTTCTGTGATCCCTCCCATACAACTTCAAAACACAGTGCTAGATCCGTGCTATTAATCCTCACAACGCTGTGTATAAGCTTCCGAACACCCTGTGTGCTCATTTTTGTCATCCCCTCTTAGAGATGAGGACACAAGCTCGGAGGGTGTGTGTGGCTCACTCCCATTACAGCAGCTGGTCAGGGTGAACCCCGTGTCTGATGCACAGGGCAGTCTCCCTCTAGTTGCTGTTGATTCTGCTCTTCATGCTTTGGAGACCATGACCCTGATACACTAGAGACCAAACACAAGTTCAGCAGCTCTGTGTTTTCATCTGTTAAATTTCACCATCTGTCTCAGGTGCGGGAGGCTCTTCCTTGTTTCTCTGAGCAAAACTAAAATCTATTTTGAAAGTTGACCCAGCATCACCTGGGAACCTGAGTGCTTGGTGGTTGTTTGCTTTCTTGACGCTGGTTTTGCCTCTGTCCCCCTTCCATGACCAGTCTACCAGGAGTTGACAATGTAGGTTTGAGTTAGCCTGACCTGAGTTTGAGTCCTGAATCTTGGCAGGAGCTGTGTGAACCCAAGTGGCTGCACCCATCTGTACCTCAGTTCCTTGGGTGAACAGCATCTCCCTGTTTCCCACGCCCTGTGTGGTCCTCCCACTCTACTTCAGTGACCCACGTAGGAGCAGAAAGGAACAGGAGTGATGCTTGCTTTGATGAGCAGGGCAACTAGGGGGGAGGGTCTATACTGGCCAGCCAGTTCCTTTATCTCATACAGCATTTCTACTTCCATTGGCCAATTGTTCCATATCCTACAGGTCAGGACAAGAGAGAGAATGGAACTGGGATGCCTAATCCAACTTAGCCAGGGCTGCTCAAGGAGTAGTGACAGCTGAAGACTTACCCTCTTTTAGCCCACATGAGCTGCTGTAACAGAATATTACAGACTGCATCGCTTATAGACAGCAGAAATTTCTTTCTCATGGTTCTGGAGTTGAGAATTCCAAAATCAAGGCACCAGCCCAGTCAGTGTCTGGTGTGGGCCCAGACACTGATGTGTCCTCCCACAGTAGAGAGGCAGAGGGCACTCTCTGGAGTCTGTTTTAGATGGGCGCTAATCCCATTCATGAAGGTTCCTCCCTCATGGCCCGATCAGTCCCTAGTGCTGTATGTCCAAATACCATCACATTGGGATAAAGTTAGTGCCAGGGAAATATGAAATCTACATTCAAGAGGCATCTAATTTAATATTGCTGGACTCAGTTTCAACATATGAATTTGGGGGGGGACACAAATATTCAGTGCGTAGCTCACCCCAACGAGGTCCTTGGGGTGCTGAGCTCCATGTAACAATGACCCTGGACTTGTCCCCTGGCATACAGGGGACAGGATAAGTCGTGTTGTAATCACAGTCCATTATTTTATAATTAATATGCTAAGACTTTTCCTTTGCAGTGAGAGCCTGCCATCGAGAGCCATTTAAGGCATGAGTACATTGAGACTTTGGTGCACGCTGGGGGAGGAACAGGCTGTTTCATTCTCCACGAGTTCATAAGAAAAGAGCAGTTCAGACACAAAGACCAGGGACAGAGGCTGGAAAACCAGCTCTGGAAGCTGGGGAGGCCTTTCCAAGGAGTGGCATCAGACCCAAACCTTCCAGGAGAAGTTGGAGTTCATGGGTCAGGAGGGTAAGGTCCACTGCAGACAGAGAGACCAGAGTGGGGCAGGAGGGGGGCGCCGGCTGTGGGGAATTCATGGCAATGGCTGGAACAAGGGGGGCATGTGGGCCAGGAGCTGGGACGGCATGGAGGTAGGAGCAGGCTGCAGAGGTCCTTCTGGGTGATTCTAAAACTTTAGAATTTTTAGATCTTTATCCTGCAGTCTGAGGGAGGCAATGGGCTTGGAAGCAGTGACATTATTCACTTTGTTTATAGGAGAAGAAAGTCAATTCAGTTTGTAAGTTCAAGATGTCTGATGTCAAGGAGGTAGGACATTGAATAGATGGGAATGGAAGGAAGGAGGGGGGAAGGGAAGGAAAAAATGAAACAAGATGGGATCGGGAGGGAGACAAACCATAAGAGACTCTTAATCTCACAAAACAAACTGAGGGTGGCCGGGGGGAGAGGGTAGGGAGAGGGTGGTTGGGTTATGGGCATTGGGGAGGGTATATGCTATGGTGAGTGCTGTGAAGTGTGTAAACCTGGTGATTCGCAGACCTGTACCCCTGGGGCTAATAATACATTATATGTTAATAAAAATTTTTTTTTAAAAGATGGGGATGGAAGGTGAGGGAATGAAAGATACTGGAATTTAGGGATTGATTCATTAGCATAGAGATGGGGAGTGATGTGCGAATGGGATTTTAAGGGAAAGGTAGCTAAAACAAAGACAGAAATGTGTAGCACGCATGTCCCCACCTCCTTTCCTATGCCTGCAGCAGGCATTGCTAATCGATCACAGAACCCTCTCTTGCAGAGCCCAGTGCTGCAGAAGTCAAAGGAAGAGGATTTCTACAAGGTAGGCTGGGTCAATAGAGTCAAATGCACATGTGGTAAGAGCAAACAGGACATAGATTAAAAAAAGGCTGGGGGGGGGAGGGGGGAGGTTCCACATGCAGGAAGGCAGTGAAAGTTTCTTCCCTCTCTTACAGAAATTGATTTCTGTTGTTTTAGCATTATGTTTCTATTTTCTTTGAAAAAATAAACTTGTGGAATTTGAAATTAATAGTCCCCTATAATTTCACCATAACTGGTAATCTTTTCTTCTATACATGTACAGCTCTATGTCATTACATATGATGCCTTACATGCAGTATGCAATCATACTATATACACAATTTGTGTCCTGAGTGTTTGCTTAATATCATTTCCAATTATTTATCTTCTCTCTTCACGGTTGAACATGTGGACATTTCCCAGATTATGCCATTATAAGCAATGGCTTTAATAAACTCTTTTTAAGGGGTCCCTGGGTGGTTCAGTTGGTTAAGCATCTGCCTTTGCCTCAGGTCATGATCCTTGTGTCCTGGTATCGAGCCCCAGGTCGCGTTCCCTGCTCAGTGGGGCATCTGCTTCTCCCTCTCCCTCTATCCCTACACATTCCCCCCACTCATTCTCTCTCTCTCTCTCTCTCTCTCCCTCTCTCTCGCTTTCTCTCCCTCTCTCTGTCAAGTAAATAAGTAAAATACTTTTTAAAATTTAATTTTATTTTCTCAGTGTTCCAAGATTCTTTGTTTATGCACCACACCCAGTGCTCCATGCCATACGTGCCCTCCTTGATACCCACACCAGACTCACCCAACCCCCAACGTCCCTCCCCTCCCAAACCCTCAGTTTGTTTCTCAGAGTCCACAGTCTCTCATGGTTCATCTCCCCCTCCCATTTCCCCCAACTCACTTTTCCTTTCCTTCTCCTAATGCCCTCCGTGTTATTCCTTATGCTCCACATGTAAATATTTTTTTAAATTTTAAAATAAATTCCTTTTAAAACAATCTTTTAAAAAATTTTAATATTTTCCTAATATTGATTTCTAGAAGTGGCCAAAATACTTAAAGATTTTAAGACTCCTGATATAATAAAGTGCATTTCAGGACCATTTTACTAACTGGCATTGCCACCAACAGAGCATAAGGATCTTTAAAATGAACGCATCATTTTTTACTATCCCATTGTTGTTGTTTTCTGGCACTGATACAAATCCTTCATGGAAACCAGATTATAGTATAATACCATAAGATATGTAAGTCCATAGTATATATTGGTATATGTATGTATACATATACACACACATACATATAACTACCTTTCTTCAACTAATCTTAATGATCTGGGCACCAATATCAATGCCAAAGACTTTCCTCATCCTTCTACAGGATAGTGCTAAGTAAATTTCCCTTTCTCCCTTATTTAGATGAGGAGAAAAAGAAATGTCTGTGAAGCCAGTTGCTGACCTGGTATACTGTGGGTCCTTAAACACCAACCAATAAATGAAAACCTTGGGGTGTCTGGGTGGCCTCTGCCTTTGGCTCAGGTCATGATCTCAGGGTCCTGGGATCGAGCCCCGCATCGGGAACTCTGCTCAGCAGGGAGCCTGCTTCCTCCTCTCTCTCTGCCTGCCTCTCTGCCTGCTTGTGATCTCTGTCTGTCAAATAAATAAATAAAATCTTAAAAAAAAGAAAAGAAAAAAAATACCTTCTACTGGGACCTACTTCATTCTTAGAGCCATTGCCATGTGATAAAAGTAACATTATCCCAGTTTTACAAAGGAAGGGAACCGAGGCTTAATGGGGGTAATTAACTTTCTCAAGGCCATGTAATTAGTAAGTGGTGGAACCCGAATTCACAGGCACAGCGTGTCTCAGCTGAGAGTGTGCATGCTTTCTGCACCGGGAACTACACTGCGGGGGAAGTCAGCCTGGCGCACAGAGAAGGGTGGGGCTGACTGCTGTCTGAGACTCCCTCCTGGTTTCTGGTCCCTCCTGTCTGGGTGGAGACGCCTGACCCCCAGTAGGAAGCCCATCCTCTAAAGGCAGCCAGACGCTGCCCTCTTCTCTGTCTGGTGTGCTTTATCTACTTTTAAAAGACTTTGTCAGAGAGAGAGATCACAAGCAGGGGAGCAGCACTCAGAGGGAGAAGCAGGCTTCTCCCTGGGCAGGGAGCCCGGTGCAGGACTCGATTCCATGATGTTGGGATCCTGACCTGAGCCGAAGGCAGACGCTTAGCCGACTGAGCCCCCCCCCCCCCCGGGCGTCCCTGTCTGGGTGTGTTTTAGAAATAGTTTAGCTTCTGAGCGCTTTCCCCACATCTGCGCCTGTTCACCACCCAGCGGCTCCCTGAACCCCGTACTTTTGGGGGTCTTACGGAGGAGTCATCACCTAAGCACGGTAGATCAGTAAGTCCATGTCCAGCCTCTAGTCCCTCTCAGGAGCGCGGGAGGCAGGGCGAATATTCCAAGCTTCCAATCACTGCTGACACTCGCGGAATTCCAAGGAACTTAGGAGTTCTGTCAGGAGCCAGGGCCAGAGAGCAGACGTTATAACAAAAGATGCTGCTGGTGCTCTTGTCACTCGGGAAATTACAAGGGTTTAAGGCGCTCTGTGCCAGGAGCCACAGGCAGAGACCAACATATATCCGTTCTGTTATCTCCCGGGCGTCAGCCGCACTTGTGGGACAAAAGTCAGCGTTCAGGTCACAGTATATGATTGTGTAACAGAAACCTTTTACTGGCGAATTGGGTGGTTGGGAGCCTCTTTCTGAGAACTTCTGGAGGAGCAAGATCTCTCCCTGCGATAAATCTTCCTTTGAAGAGCCCCTTTGTTTAGGTCCTAGAACCTCCATCTCAGAGCTTGCTTGGGGCCAACCTCCGCGTCCCTCGCGGATGGGCTGCCCCGTCCGGCTTCTGGTTTTGCACGTTCAGAGGTGCTCGATTTTCCCTCTTCCTGGGGTGGCTTTCTTTCTCTTTGCTTTTTCTTCCCTCGGACCCACCGTTCCTCAGGTGGGACCAGGGTTTCTGGGCACCTGTGGACTTGTGCCCTGCTGGGTTTGGGTGACAAGGAAGGAAGCCGCACTCCGTGACCTCGGCACAAAGACCTCACTGTTCTTCCGTCTCTGCGCTCGGGCCCCTCGGCGGCCTCTGTGACCCCACTTACCTGGGACTCTTCAAATCGCTAGGTGGTTTCTCACGTTTCTCTTTGGTCTCTGTTGGTCACAGCTTCTCTTGGTGATAACCCCAAAGGGTCCACGTCTGGGGGAGGCAGGAGCAGACGCGATTGGAGCCGGAGCCAGACGCAGCCTCCTGAGTGTAGAGGGGAGCGGAGCTTTAGCGTGTCCCCACCCTCCGGTGGGCCGGGATAACCCACGTCCCTAGTTTAGAACCATCCAGAACCTTTCCTGGATGGAACACGGTGTGTTTTACCTGAACAGAAGAGTGTGACTCTCCCCAGTTGTTTCTCTCTACAGGGTTCATTTCTTCCCATAGTAATTTCTCAAATCGTAATGAAACATACATGTAATTACCATCTTACTTGTAAGTCTGCAGTTCAATGCTGTAATTCACACTGCTGGGAAACCATCAACACCGTCCTTCTCCAGAACCTCTTCATCTTCCCAAACTGGAAGTCTGCCCCCATGAAACACTCACTCCCCAGGCCCCTCTCCCACGCCCGGCAGCCGCCCTTCTGCTCTCTGCCTCCATGAATTTTCTGTCTCTAGGTACCTCATATGAGTGCGATCACACAGCGTTTCACAAAGCCGCGTGTCCTCAAGCTTCATCCGTGTTCCGGCACCTTCCTCTGGAAGGCTGGAGACTATCCCAGGTATGTACAGACCACATTTTACTTCTCCATGCGTCTGCCCACAGACACTTGGCTATAGCATTAATTTAACAAATATTTTCTGAGTGCATAGTGTCTGCTCCTGAGGTAAGATTGCTGTAGATTTGGACAAGGAGGTCCCCACCCAGAGGTGAAGCTGAAGCAGCGTTAATGATAATGCCCAACCAAAAGCAATGGCAGTTTCTCTCAAGCTCACAGAGACACCGATGACTGTTCCTAATTTAAATGTCCTCCACAATTTTTCATAAAACCTTTGGCACCTCATTTAAAAAATGAATGAGTAGCAGAGGGGTGCCTCGTCGGTTAAGCATCCGAGTCTTGGTTTCGACTCAGGTCACGACCTCAGGGTCCGGAGATTGAGCCCCACGGTGGGCTCCACACTCAGCACAGACTTGGCTTGAAACTCCCTCTCTCGTTCTCTGCCCCTTTCTCTCTCTCAAATAGATAAAACTTTTCCAAAAAATGGAGTAGCAGAAATATTAACAGAAAAGCTTGCAAACCACTGTACGCAGTTCACATCTCTGCGGGGTGCTCCTGATGGCACGTTTCCATCCCAGCTCTAAGAGGGATGTGCTTGTCGCTCCTTGTACTGCCTGTGGCAACAGAGACAAGAATAGCTATGTTGGTGTTTCTTGGTCTTCCACAAATAAGCGGCAGGAGTTTGTGCTTTCCAGGGTAGCAGCCCCCGAGCACCTGGCCACAGGCTCCCGAGGACACCATGTGGGCCCCTGCTTCTGCGTCCACGGATCCCCTGTGCTGCCTTTGTGTGCTTCTACTCTGCAACCCTCTCATGGAACTGCATGATTTAAACACTGTTTGAGGGCGCCTGAGTGGCTCAGTGGGTTAAAGCCTCTGCCTTCAGCTCCGGTCATGATCTCAGGGTCCTAGGATCAAGCCCTGCATCCGACTCTCTGCTCAGCGGGGAGCCTGCTTCCTCCTCTCTCTCTGCCTGCCTCTCTGCCTACTCGTGATCTCTGTCTGTCAAGTAAATAAGTAAAATCTTAAAAATAAATAAATAACAATAATAAGTAAAAAAATAAGAATAAATACTGTTCGGTTTACCGCTGCCCCCTGGGCTGTGGGTGCTCTGCCTTTGCCCGAGAGCCCCCAGTGTACCCCAGCAAAGCTGCCCAGGAAACTGTGTCCTCACAGAGGTTGCTTTTTTAAAAAATTTTTATTTATTTTTTAAATTACTTTTCAGCGTTCCAGAATTCATTGCTTATGCACCATACCCAGTGCTCCATGCAATATGTGCCCTCAATACCCACCACCAGGCTCACCCATCCCCCACGCCCCTCCCCTCCAAAACCCTGGGTCAGCTCAGCACATCTGGCTGCTGAATTGTTCTAGATCTCCCTCTTGTGGGCCAGCCATGGAATGAAATACACCGATCACAGCTAAGAGGTGGGATGAAGAATCTTATAGATGATAAGGAACCGATTTCTGGGAATCCTGGCAGCGGACTAGGACCTTCCATTGTTTTATCAGGAGACGTGGTGAATCTATAAAAAGTATGCAGAGAATGTGAAGAGGCCCGCGCACCCCCACACCAGCTTTAAGAAACCTGAACATCTTGCTGCATAGGTACTGTGAATCTTTTTTTTTTTTTAAAGATTTTATTTATTTATTTGTTAGAGAGAGAGAGAACACAGGCAGATAGAGAGGCAGGCAGAGGCAGAGGGAGAAGCAGGCTCCCTGCAGAGCAAGGAGCCCGATGTGGGACTCGATCCCAGGGCGCTGGGATCATGACCTGAGCCGAAGGCAGCTGCTTAACCAACTGAGCCACCCAGGCATCCCCTGTGAATCTTTTTTAACAACTAAAACAGGAAAGTTGAGGGCCACTGAGTACCCTGCCTTTCTGCACATGCCTCCACCCCCAGGTAACCGCTACTCTGGTATTTATTACTCCCGCACGTATTTTTACATTTCCCCACATATATGGTGTCAAGACGGTACAAACTATTGTTTTTCACCTTCTCCGCTTATGAGGGACGCTGTCACACTGGGTGTGCTCTCTGCAGTCTGCTCTCCTCCCTCGGTGTTAAACACGGGTAACGTTTATCCTTGTGGTTCCAATTCTCATTTTCCTCTCCCGCACAGTGTTGTTGTTTAAGATTTTATTTACTTGGGGCGCCTGGGTGGCTCAGTTGGTTAAATGTCTCTGCCTTCGGCCCGGGTCATGATCTCAGGGTCCTGGGATCGAGCCCCACATTGGGCTCCCTGCTCAGCGGGGAGTCTGCTTTTCCCTCTGCCTGCTGTTCCCCCTGCTCGTGCTCTTGCTCTCTCTCACTCTCTCTCAAATAAATAAATAAAATCTTTTAAAAAAATTTATTTATTTATTTATTTGAGAGAGTGCGCGCACATGAGAGAGAGCACAAGCAGGGGGGAAGGACAGAGGGACTGGGAGAAGCAGACTCCCTGCTGAGCAGGGAGCCCCATGTGGGGCTCGATCCCAGGACCCCGGAACCATGACCTGAGCCAAAGGCAGACGCTTAACCGACTGAGCCACCCCGGAGCCTCTCTCCCGTGTACTGCTGATCTTATGAAGACCACCACATAGTTCCCAACTCCTTTATCCTGATTTATTAGGTTGTTTTGAACTGTCCCCACAATAGCCAAGGCCGTACCCAGCATTCTCACGCCCACCTCCTGGTCTGTGTGTGTTTCGTTCAAGTACATGCTAAGGGCGGATTGCTGGGCCATTATGCTTGGCGCGTGTGTGCAACTTTTCTCCATATTGCCACACAGCTCTCGGAAACACTGCACTGTTTACAGCCCCCTATCTTCCCCTCTCTCTCCTCTGCCAGAGGGCAGCCAGGTGGCAGGAGCCATCCCCATCATTAAGGAAGCTGGAGCCGGGGTCAGCCAGCTCGGCAACAATGTTCTCCTTTACTAATGACAACAATCTTCCGAGGCAGGCAGTAGCCTGTTTACAATAAACCCGAGCGGTCCAGGAATCTGCCCCAGGCCACAAAGATAACAAGCCGCCAAGCAGCACTAAACCTGACCCAGTAACACCTGTAAAGACTGGCCCTTGCTGGGGAGAGAGCAATGGAGGGGAGACGCCTCCCCCCTGCCCAATGGCAGCCTGTCCATCTGGTTGCTGAGAGCTGAGAGACGAAAGAGTCCGCTGTTCAACTTTTTAGATTATGAAAGTCAGCCTACATGCACAAGAGCATATGTAACACGAACGGAAAAGCAATAAAATGAACCGGGGGGTAGGAGAGGAGAAAAACCGACATTAAAGGGATCTAGGTTCCTACAGGGCGGGGGCGCAGGGCGTCCTTGTTAGAAAATTATATTGGAAAACTGTATTTTTCAAATTATGTGTTAACTTTCCCTTCAATTACTAGGAATCGGCGATCGTTTTATGGCGGAAACCTGCTTTCCCCTGTGCTTGGCCGAGCTGACGTCAACCCCATGCGGGGATCGCATGAACAACAATATGGTCCCCCCAGGCGGAGAGGAGCGTGTCACCAGCCGTGACAGCCTGGGTAGGGACTGGAAGCAAAGAGAAAAACAAGTGAGAGTCGGGGGAAGAAAGGGGACAAGGGAAACCGATTCCGTACTCTGCAGCTGCCCTCTGCTCAGCCCCCAGAGTTGCTGCGCACCGTGTCCGGTCTCTTGGCTTTGCACCTTTTCTAAAGAAACTTCCCCCTTTTATCTTAAGCAAGAGAAGGACACAAGTATTCCAGAAATCAGCGGGGCCGGATCTGCATTTTACACACATACGTCCACTGTGCATTCGAGGTTTTCGTGTTTGCTTTACTCCAAAAGAAAACGACTCCGGAACGTCAACAAGTGTCACAGGAAGCCGACCGGAAGCCAAACGTGTGGGTCTGGAACTGAAAACCTTTTCACAAAGCACAGGAAGAGCCTCACGGCCGAAGGGGGCAGTTTCCTGAGCTAAGTCAAAGAACATAAATCACTTTGTGTGCTTTTTTCCACCCAGCTTTCTATGTGTGGTGAAATACACATGACATAAACGTTATCATCTGAGCCATACAGTTCCGGGTATAAAACGCCTTCATACGTGTCTCCATCCCCACCTCCAGGACTCTCGTCATCTCGTCAAACTCAGCAAGAACTCCCCACACCCCTTCCCTCCCTTCCCCGCCCTCCCCCAGCCTCTGGCAACCAGCATTCTACTTGCTGTGTGATTTTGACTACTCTCAACATGTGAGTGAAATCATTCACTACTTGTCTCTTTCTGTCTGGCTTATTTGACTGAAGCAGAATGTCCTCAGGACTCATCCACGTTGCAGCAGGTGCCAGAACGTCCTTCCTTTTTAAGGCTGGGTAAGAGCCCACGGTATGTGGACACCCCCTTTGGCTTACTCATTCCTCCACTGATGGACACTTGGAGGACTTCCACGTTTCAGCTCTTCTGAATAATGCTGCATAAAAACATTCTTATTTGCCGTGTGAACCAAGCTACCAACATCAAAATCTCTAAATAGGCTATTTCTCATTAAATTAGTCATATTTTGAGTAACTAACCTAGGGCCCTAGAATTTATGTAATTTTTATCTTTAGGGCATCTTTGGCAGATGTTCCTGGCCTCCCAGAACCAAAGATTACTATTTGGGTTTTTTTTTTTAATTAATTGAAGATAAAACTAATTATTCACTCAAGAGGCCACTGATTGACATCGACCCAAAGCAATTTTGGTGTTATTTTTCCGGGGGAACTGGTCTCATTTGGCCAAATCTATTAATAGAATTTGAACCAATGTCTTGAACAATGTCTTCTTCCCTATTGGAGATGTGAGCCGTTCTAGGATAGGGATTACAGACACTTTCATTGTGTCCCTGCTGTAGACTACGGCAGATCTCAGGACTTGGTGACTTTAGCTACTTTAACTGGGAGGTAGGTACCGAAAGATAAAAAACATCTTCCCCCACACCGGAATATTCACATCTTGCCATTGCTTCCACATTCTTTTGTCTTGTACTAAGCTTTATGGCCTTGAATCAAGCAAAACACTGGCTTGCCACGGAGGCAATCAGCACTACAAATAACATGGACCTCCTTGGGTATTAGCCGAAGGAAGGTGTCTGTCTGGCATTTATTACCAGATTCTCCCTTCTCCCCAACTCCACATCCCCAGCCCTGGGCCCACAATAATCCCTCACACTCTAAGACAGCATGCAATTAATTTCTAGAGGGAAACTCTCAAATCACAAACCTGCTTACGAGATGCCCAAGATAACTGCCCACTTCCATGGGAAAAGCTTACTATGTGGTTATTGGGGAAAATGCTATTTGGACCCTGAGATGGGCAGAGATCCAAACGATGGTCCAGAGGATGCTTTGAATGGTGTGGAACTGGCTTGGAAGGGAATGGATTCTTCTGAAGGGCTCTTAGGACAAAGAAGAGCATAAGTTGGCAAGTCAGACCAATAGCATATGGAGGAATTTCAGGGTAAGAGCAGTGTGTGGAGAGAGTTTGTAGGCCTTTGTCAATGGAACAAAGAATCAGAAGAGAGTTTTTAGATGAATGAGCCCAACTGGGCTGGTGGGAGAGAGCCAGGCAGGACTGTGACTAAGGTTACTTCATTAATTTTTAATTCCCTTTTTCCTTTCTACCTCCAGGGATATTCACATTTTGGCATTGCTTACCCATTCCTTTGTCTTAGGAGTCATGATCATTCGAGGATTTATTTAGTGAATGTCGACCAGCACCTGTCACATGTTAGGTACATCGTCATGGGGTGCAGAGATGGACTAGTCTGGGACTGTCTCCTCTAAGCACCTACAGCCCCCCAAAATGTTGGGTTAGTATGCAGTAATTGGCAAATTTTATACTCAAATGTTTTTGCCTGTTTTTTTTTTTTTATTTGCATTCCCTATTTCTGTTTCTATGCCCTTTGTTCTGTTGTGTTTTTTAGGTTTATCCCCCCCTGCCCTTCATGTTATCCCTCAGAAGACACAGGCCCAGAGAGAAGATGGTTTTCCTGGCTCTCAGGTTGAAGTTTTAACCTCGTTTTAAGAAAGGCAAGATATCTTTCCTTTTTCCTTCTCAAAATGAGAGTAAAACTCAGGGCTGCTGTGTTTCTCCTTGTAATTCTTTAATTAGGATCAACTAGGATAAAACTTGCCCACTAATTTGAGATAAAACATGCACTGTTTCAGCCTCCTAATTTTTTTTTACCCGTGGGGAAGGTTCCAGACTTTCTGGTCACTCGCATGGAATTGATCTCCACTGTTGTCACAAATGCACTTTACTCTCTCCCACACATTCCTTCCCCTCCGCAGTTTTCATCCTCCTCCTCTGAAACATCTCTGTTTGGCTCCTACCAGCCACCTGCCTAGTGTCATGACTTTGTTCTGTGCCTTTCGTTTTGTTGCATTATCCTTTCCCCTTATGAACTGGTTCTGACAACTTTGCCCCGACTCTTGGTTCTTCGGGACACCAGCCTGTAGTAACTCAATACGCTTCTTATCTTGTATCTTCTCCTAATTTCTCACATGATTATTCTGTCCCCTTTAAGCAACCCCTGGGTAGCCCCATGACGTCTATGTCCTTTATACGTACAGAAAAATATGTTTTCTGTTCTCTCATTGCTGGTCCTCTGGGAAGGACCCAGCTCACCCCTCCCCCAACCCCTCACCCTCCCACCCCCACCCCTGCTTCTTACATACTTCAAAGCAGATGTCTGGTTCCAGGCTAAACAGAGTCAGCCTCCTCAGTAGGGGAAAGGTCATATCTGCTCAGACATGTCAAGAAAACATTTCACAAGCATTTGGCTGACCTCATGTACTAATATCTAAATATTGGGTAATACAGAGTAAAAAATTAAAAGACAGCCAAACAACCCTTTGGGTCATCTTTGAGTCCTTTGAGGTGTTCTGAAAGCTTTTTTTCATGTTGATTAAAAAAAAAAAAGGCCAAAAATGAGATCTAGCCTAGATTTTGCCCAAGATGAGGCTTTTCCTATTTCCTCAGCTGAGGAATGAGGATTCTAAGGCTCTCTGGAAGGTCCCTTTGAACTTTGGAAGTCCCGGATTCCACCTGCTGCTCTGAGGGGCCCCTGGCTGCCGGTGACATCCTATGTGTGACGTCACAAGGGCTTTGTGATATGCCCAGTGCTGCTTCTTGTGTAACACCACGCAAGCAGGATAGCCCAGCACAATCCAGTATTTGCTCAGAATCCAGGCACATAAAGTCAGCCATTCAGAAAAAAAGCTCATCTTTCAGATCATTCAACCTAGACTCCTAGACAACTAATCAACTACAGAGCAGCCAATGTCTTAATGGTAGGTGGGGGAGCTCA
Source organism: Taxidea taxus jeffersonii (assembly GCA_003697995.1). Classification (NCBI taxonomy): domain Eukaryota; kingdom Metazoa; phylum Chordata; class Mammalia; order Carnivora; family Mustelidae; genus Taxidea; species Taxidea taxus. The sequence goes on from RCUC01137151.1 coordinate 23,684, forward strand.
GCGTGCTGAAAAGTGGGAACAACATGGGGGGGGCTCCTTCCATCTGGATTCGGTGATTCAGCTTCATATCACTGATCCTCGAATGGAACATTGGCTCTAGGGATTAGGAATAAGAAGATCTGAGTTTTAAAGAAGACGTTGTAACTATCAGGCTGGATTATGCCACTCTAGAGGTAGGCTAGGCATTTACATTGACTTCGGTTCTTGAAAATCTATTTATTTATTTATTTAAAGATTTTATTTATTTATTTGTTAGAGAGCGAGCGAGCACAGGCAGACAGAGAGGCAGGCAGAGGCAGAGGGAGAAGCAGGCTCCCTGCCGAGGAAGGAGCCCGATGTGGGACTCGATCCCAGGACGCTGGGATCATGACCCAAGCCGAAGGCAGCCGCTTAACCAACTGAGCCACCCAGGCGACCCGAAAATCTAAGTATTTATAGGAAATGTAGTTGTGACATCATCTAAAATAGAGCCTGTTTTCCTGACTCTGAAAAGACACTTTAAAACAAACACAACTGACTCCTGATTCAGTTCTTCCCCGGGCCAGGCTGTCACCTGATTTAAAGGGTCAGGATGGGAGAGAAGTGGCCGCTCTGTGCACGTGTTTCCAAGCATTGATGCCATTTGATAGGTGCCGTGTGTAAACTCCATTTGTAAATTTTTTGTTGAAATAATGCATACGTTAAAAAATAAAATAAATCCTAAAATAAAAACAAAAATATTAGACTCAGCAGGCCCTTGCCCAACTTCCACCCTAATCCTCACTATAACTCCCCAAAAGCAATGACTTTCAACTCTTTTAATATATTTCGTATGACAATTGCCTTCGTATTTTAAATAATATTCCTAAGCTTCTACTTCTTGGCTTATTTCACACATCAACTTCATTTTTCTTGCACAACTCTTATTTTTTAGAATCGCATTTTCCTTATGAATCTGTAGCCAGCGTGTTACACCTTTATCCCTCTACAAGTATCATTCCTTAAATTTTACCATCAGACAGGTCATCTACTTGCATTTTCCTGTCCCACATCATCTATCAAATCTGATATTCTTTTGACCCATCTCCTTTCTGGGGAGGGGTGGAGTGCCAGAGCTCACTACAGCCTCCAATCCGATGTGGGCAGCCACCCTCTCTCCTCCCCACCTCCCCAGCACAACAGCCCTCCGGGGCCATCTCTGCCTCCCTCCTGGGTTGGATCCACCACCCTGGGCCATCTCTTCTTTGTCTACTCTTCATTTTGTTGGCATTTGCAGTCCACATGTAGTCTCCCAAAATAGAATACATGGAGTGTAATTCTTTCTGAGTCCTTTACAGATCTGAAAACATCTTTATTCCTCTGTCAAGGTTAATTAAAATTTGATTAGGTAAAGAATTCTAGGTGAAATACCACTTAACTTAGAATCGTGAAGCCATTTCTCTATAATCTTTTAAGAACCCAGTGTTGGGGCACCTGGGTGGCTCAGTCGGTTAAGCCTCTGACTCTTGGTTTTGGCTCAGGTCATGATCTCAGGGTTGTGAGGTCGAGACCTGCCTTGGACAATGCACTCAGCACAGAGTCTGAGACTTTCTCTCTCCTGCTCGTGCTCTCTCTCTCTCTTTCAAATAAATAAAGCTTTAAAAGAAAAAAAAAAAAACCTCAGTGTTGCTGTTGAAAAATTTGAAATCCTTCTGAAACTCCTCCTGTATGTCAACCATTTTTCTGCACGTGGAGGCTTTTAGGGTATTTTTACATTCATTGCACTGGGCATTTTGTGAGCACTTTAAGTTATGGGGAAAAATACTCATATTATTTATTTAATAATTTCCCATCCATTTTTCTCTGATCATCTTTTGGAACTTGTACATTCTTACTAGTTAGATGTTACACCTCCAAGGATGAAATATCACATCTCTCCATTTTTTCTTACGTTTTCCCTTATGTCATTTTGTTATGCCTTCCAGCATATTCCTTTCACACTATTTTCCAACTTACATATATTTTTAAAACTTTCCCAGTCATGGTTTAGGTTTCAGCAACCTTTTTTTGTTGTTGTTCTGTAATGTTTTCTTTTTTGGTAGACTGTCTCCCTGGTTTTATGAATGTGGTATCTTCTTGAGAGTGAGCAACCAAAATCAGTGTTTTGATTTTTTTAAAGCTCTCATTAATTTGTTCCCCTTTTCTGGTTCTGTGTGTATTTTCTGTCTTACTGGAGGGTTTCTTCAAAGGCCTAGGTCAATCCTTGGAATTTGTATCAGTGGCCAGGGCTGTTATAACAAAATGCCACACACGGAGGGGTGGGGGGGGGAGAAAGGGGTAGGGGAGGAAGGAGAGGGGTGGGGGGTGGGGAAGGGGCGGTACTTAAACCACAGACACTGATTTCCCTCCATTCTGGAGGCTGGAAGTTCCCCATCAAGGTGGCTTCCTCTGAGTTCTCCCTCCTTAGCTTGCAGATGACCTTTCCTCTGTGCATGCACCCCAGGTGTCTCTTTCTCTTCTTCGAGGACACCCGTGCCATTTCAAGTCAGGCCTAGGGAGGGGTGAAGAGAGCTGACCGCTGTGCGTATAAACGCGGGGCCTTCCCCGGAGTCTCCCGGCCTTGCACCTGTCACACCCCGCGCCTCCGGTCCCCTCCGCGGCCGCCCTGGGGTTCCACCCCAGAGTCCTCTCCCTGAGCGGGTGGGGTCCAGGCTTCCTCCCGCTTCCCCGTTGTTACCTCGCATGCGGCCGCTTCCGTAGGGTCTTTCAAACCCATGTTGAAGTCTCCCGTGCGTGGACCTTCCCTCTAACACCCTTTTCCCAGGAGAGTTTTTAGATGGGAAGATTGGTTTTTATTCACAGTTGAGTCAAGAGAGGGAGGGCACAGAAGTACACTTCCAGTCTGTCATCTCTAAGAGAAGCAGCTCAAGACTCTTCTTTTTTGATAAATTGGGAAATATTTCCAACAAAAGGGAAATAGAAAAATACCATGAACGCTCCATGGACATGTCATCAAAGCGTCATCCAACCTTATCGTTTTGCCACATTTGCTTAAGGGGTTAAAAAGCACAAGTGTTAAAGAAGATCGTAGGAGCTCTTCCCTCTCCTTCCCAGTGCCCTCCCCCATGGGAGCAATCCCATCCTAAATTTGGTGGACCGCTGGCACGCATGGGTTTTCCCCAACATTTGCTGCTCCAGGTGTATCTCTAAGCATTTGCGCTGGTTTCCATGTTTCCCATAGGCATCTTGGTAGCATCACACCCTGCTTGGTTTTTTGTGCAACATTATGGTGTTTCCAGTATTGATACATGTGGCCCCCGTGGATCTGTTTGCTGTGTTCAGGGAACAGTTCACTTTATTATTCTCCTATTGAGGGAAACTTGAGTTGCATGTAGTTTCTACTACAAACATTACTGCAGTAAACATTATTTTTTCTAAAGATTTTATCTATTTATTTGTCAGAGACAGCGCACCAGCAGGGGGAGAGGCAGAGGGAGAAGCAGGCTTCCTGCTGTGCAGGGAGCCGGACAGGGGCTGGATCCCAGGACTCTGGGATCATGACCTGAGCCACCCAGGGGCCCCATGCAGTAAACATTCTTGCACAGATCTCCTGATACGTGTGAGAGTCTCTTCGAGGCGTGTTCTTAGGGATAGAAGTGCGTCAGCATACTATTTGTGTAAATTCCCCTGAACCAGGTAACTGTCAAAATGGTGGTACCATTTTACAGTCCCATCAGTGCTGGACCACTTATCATTGTCCACTTTCCTTTCAGCATGTGAACCGTGTGTTGTTTTTCTGTTTTGTTTTTGAGTTGATGTCAAATCAGATTTATTAAAGAGATTTAAAACTCCAAGATGGATTGAGCATGAGCGAGGGATGAGTAAACCTGCTTTCGCTGTATTTCCTTTTTTTTTTTTAAGATTTTATTTATTTATTAGTTAGAGAGAGAGAGAGCAAGCACAGGCAGACAGTGTGGCAGGCAGAGGCAGAGGGAGAAGCAGGCTCCCCACTGAGCAAGGAGCCCGTTGTGGGACTCGATCCCAGGACGCTGGGATCATGACCTGAGCCGAAGGCAGCTGCTTAACCAACTGAGCCACCCAGGCACCCCTGTATTTCCTTTAGCTGAAGGCTCAGGAGTTCGTGTCCCAATTACTTTGAATAAGTGCATGTTTTGTAAGCAGTTATACATTCTGATGTTAAGCGATCTTCTGAATATCAGTTTTAAGAGTTTTTGCTAATAGAAAACCAGATATACTTAATCTCATCCAAGTATATGGATAAATGCATACTAAAATGATCTTGTTCTTAAAACACTGAAAATTCTGTTTAAGTCAAGTAGATGATCCGGAAACCACTGAGATCTCTAATAAAGTCTCTCTTAAATTCTTCTGACTTAGGAAATTTAAAAATGGACCTTCAGAAATACTAGGTTTACAATGAGAGTTGTCACAGTTCAATGTTTATTCTACGGATCCTTGATATTTGGGATCTGGACAGCTCTGTTGTATATATATATTCACCATAATCATGTAAGCAACTTGGAGAAGAAAACCCAGGAGCCTGCATTAATTTGGTCCCTTGGAAAACAATTGCAACAGCAAATTACCCAGGACCCCAAGCAAATACCGAGACTGCGTGTAAGATTTGAAATGCCTGACAAATATGAAACTGCAGAATACAAAACCTTTTTAAGATCAGGTAAGTATTTTGATTTTCTCTATTAGCCTTTTTAAGGGGAAATGTACCATAAGTTTAATATTTGTAAGAGACAAACAATGTCTTTCTTAGAACAACTCAATTTTTAAATTTTAAAATATTTCACATATATACAGAAAATAGTAAAATAGGCATGTATCTCCTAAATTTTAACAATTTTTTTTAAGATTTTATTTATTTCCTTGACAGAGACCACAAGTAGGCAGAGAGACCGGCAGAGAGAGAGGAGGAAGCAGGCTCCCCGCTGGGCAGAGAGCCTGATGTGGGGCTCGATCCCAGGACCCTGAGATCATAACCTGAACGAAAGGCAGAGGCTTAACCCACTGAGCCACCCAGGCACCCATGTCCTTCATCCATTTGTAAATCGGGATATTTGTCTTCTGATTTTTAAAAATATATTTTGCACTCAAGTCCTTTGATATGTGACCTGCAAATACTCTACATGTCTGTGCCTTGTCTTTTTATTCTTTTTAAAATTGAGACATAATTGACATAGAACACTTTATTCATTTTAGAAGTACAGAAGAATGATTCGATATATGTGTACATGTATATATTGCAAAATGATAGCCACAGTGAGTTTAGTTAACAGTTGTGTCCATCACACGCAGTTAACAATTTTTTTTTCTTGTGATAAGATCTGTGCTGGCAAGTTTCAATATATAATATTACTGTTGTTAACCATAGTCACCATACTGTACATTTTTTTAAAGATTTTATTTATTTGTTAGAGAGAGAGCGAGCACAGGCAGACAGAGAGGCAGGCAGAGGCAGAGGGAGAAGCAGGCTCCCTGCCAAGCAAGGAGCCCAATGTGGGACTGGATCCCAGGATGCTGGGACCATGACCATGACCACGAAGGCAGCCGCCCAAACAACTGAGCCACCCAGGCGTCCCCATACTGTACATTTTTAACTCTCCTTTGAGGGATGTCATTCAAGCAGAAAAATTTAAAATTTTGATATTCAATTTTTTAATCTTTTATTGAAGTAAACTTTGCTTATGTCAAGTGCACAAAAATTCCCTTCTCTGGTTTTTTTTTTTAGAAATCTTAAAATTTCTAAAAAAAATTTTAGGTTTTACTTTACATTTTACATTAGGGCTGTGGTCACCTTTGGAGTGAATTTCTGTGATGGGAGGTGAGGATCAATGTTCATTTTCCCCGTGTGGATATCCATTTTTTCCAGCACCATTTCTTGAAAAAAATCTCCCTTTTCCCATCTCAGCATCTTTCAAAAATTAGTTAACTCTTTTTGGTGGGTCCCTTTCTGAACTCTATTCTCACTCTTTCCAAAATTGTTTTGGTTACTGTAGGTGGTTAGCTTGTGCGGGGAGGTTTTAGAAACAGTTTGTGAATTTCTTCCAAAGAAAACACTGGTATTTTTAATTGCATTGGCTCTATGGGTCAATTTGGGGAGAACTGACGTCTTAATAATATGGCTTCAGCTGTGTGGCGCATATTTAGATACACTGAATTTTCATTTTCATTCACTTCTCTGTATTTTTATACTCCCTTTGAGACTTCCTCTTTGGCTTATTTGGAAATAGATTGTTTAATTTCAGAGTCTTTGAATAATTTTCTCCTCTCTGCTACTGACATCCAATCTGATTCCTTTATAGTCAGAAAATATACTCTGTGTGATCTCAGTCCTTCTACGTTTTTTGAGGTTTGTTTTATGATCCAGAATATGGTCCATCCCTGGTGAATGCTCCGTGCACGTTTGGAAAAACCATGTATTTGCTATTATTGGGTGCAGAGTTCCTTCATACACATAACTAGAGCCCGTTGGTTGATTTTATTGTTCAGTTCTTGATGTCCTTGCTGAGCTTTTGGCTGGTCGTCCTGTCAGTTGCTAAGACTGGGTGTTGAAAACCCCAGCTATAATTGTGGATTTGTTAGGTTCTACTTTAACTCTTACCGGTTTTTGCTTCATATATTTTGAGACTATTTTTTGACGTGTTTCTATTTGGAACCATTACGTCTCACTGGTGCACTGAACCTTTTGTCATAAGATCATGTCTCTGTCTCTAGCAATTTTCTCTGCTCTGAAATCTATTTTATCTAATATTAATAGAGCCACTCCTACTTTGACTCCTGTATTCTTAGACTGTTCTTTTTTTTTTTTAAAAGATTTTATTTATTTAATTGACAGAGAGAGAGAGATCACAAGTAGGCAGAGAGGCAGGCAGAGAGAGGAGGAAGCAGGCTCCCCGCTGAGCAGAGAGCCCGATGCGGGGCTCGATCCCAGGACCCTGAGACCATGACCTGAGCGGAAGGCAGAGGCTTAACCCACTGAGCCACCCAGGTGCCCCTCAGACTGTTCTTTTATTTTTAACCATTTTTGCTCATGCTGTTTATCTTTCATGATTATATTTTGTTTCTTTGTTGACAAATAAGAGTGTTTATCTTTTAATAGGAAATTTACCCCATATTCATTTATTGTTATGACTGTTATGTCCTCTTGTTTTAGTCTCTGCAATGGAGGTTCTGGGCTGGGGTTTTAGCTCTCCTTTGCCACCTTTCTTAAATCCCTCAGTTACAATTAACTTCACATGATAGTGGTGAATCATGATGGGACCAAGGAGGCCAAGCACTTCCTTCCCCAAAGAGACTGAATGACCAAAGGCTAACTTGTCCATACTTTGCTGAGGAATCTGCTTTGATTTTAGCCTTATCATCTGGAGGTAGTGTAGGTTCCGGGAAAACGGCTGGCTCATTATAAAGGGAGTGAATTCAGGATATAGTTCTTATCCTTCATCACAGTGATGGTAGTAATCTATACTTACGTAACTGTAATTACCCTTTCTTGCAGGTAAGGATACTAACTATTCCAAGCCAGAATATATTGCTGGATTTTTAAAATATGGATTTAATGCCATTCTCAGTAAAAGCTTGGGCAATGAGAGAGATGTGCCAGATACGAGGAATAAAATGTATGTTAACCCTCATTTTCTTATTGAGGTATAATTGGCATATAAGATTATAATGATATGACATTTATATATACATATATATATATGGCCGAATAATCACTACAATAAGTCTGGGTAACTTTGGCTACCATGCATAGTTACAAAAAATGTGTGTGTGTGTGTGTGTGTGTGTGTGTGTGTGATGAGAACTTTTAAGATCTGCTCTCTTTGCTACTTTCAAATAAGCAGTATAGTTCTGACCTATAGTCACCATGTGGACATTATGTCCCCACGGCTTACTTATCTTACACTGGAACTTTGTTTTGCTCCTCCCCCCCCCCCCCCCCCCGGCAACCACCCGTCTGTTCTTTGTATTGATGAGGTTGGGTTTTGGAGGTTTAGTTGTTGTTTGTTTCCAGATTCCTCATGTGAGATCATATGGTATTTATCTTCCTGACTTACTTCATTTAGTGCAATGCCCTCAGGGAAGATGTCCTTCTTTTTTATGCTGGAAAGTATTCCATTGCATGTATCATAGCACGTTTTCTCTACCCATTCATGGGCTGATGGACAGTTAGGTTGTTTGCCTGTCTAGGCTGTTGTAAATAGGGCTGCCAGGACCATAGGGGTGCGTGTATCATTTTGAGTTAGTGTCTTCATTTTCTTCAAATGCAAACCCGGAAGTGAAATTGTTGGGTCTTACGTTAGCTCCCTTTTTAACTTTCTGAGGACCCTCCGTACTGGTTTCCACAGCGGCCGCACTGGTTTGCCTTCCCAGCAACACTGCGCGGGGATTCGCTTTTCTTCACATCCTCACCAACACTTGTCATTTCTTATCTTTTTGATAACGCCATCCTTACAGGTGTGAGATGATATCTCATTATGGTTTGATTTGCCTTTCCTGATCACGAGTAATGCTGAGCACCTTGTCTTGTACCTGTTGGCCACCAGTCTGCCTTCTTTGGAAAAATATCTATTCAGATCTTCTGCCCGTTTTTTAATTGAATTGTTTGCTGTTGAGTTTTATGAATTCTTTATAAATTTTAGATATGAACAGATGGATGATTTTGTCTCATTAGTAGGATACTTTTCATTTTGTTGTTAATTTCCTTTGCCCTGTGGGGGCTTTTTATCTTGATGTAGTCCCACTTATTTATTGATATTTTTGTTGCCTTTGCTTTCGGTGCCAGATCCAAAAAGTCATCACCGAGACTGATGTCAAGAAGCTTATAGCCTCTGTTTTTTTTTCTGGGATTTTTATGGGTTCAGGTCTTACATTCAAGTCTTTAATCTATTTCAAGTTAATTTTTTTTTAAATTTGACAGACAGATCACAAGTAGGCAGAGAGGCAGGCAGAGAGAGAGGAGGAGGAGGAGGAAGCAGGGTCCGCTTGAGGAGCAGAGAGCCTGATGTGGGACTCGATCCCAGGACCCATGACCTGAGCTGAAGGCAGAGGCTTTAACCCACTGAGCCACCCAGGTGCCCCTCAAGTTAATTTTTGTGTATGGTGTAAGATAGTGGTCCACTTCCATTTCTTTGTGTGTGGCTGTCCGGTTTTCCCATCACCCATTTATTGAAGAGACTGTCCTTTCCCCATTATATATTCTTGGCTCCTTCGCCACAATTAATCACATATGCATTATTTTATTTCTGGACTCTCTATTCTGTTCTGTTGATCCGTGTCTGTTTTTATGCCAATACCAAACTGTTTTAATTACCATAGCTTTGTAATAGACTTTGAAATCAGAGAGGGTGATGCCTCCAGCTTTGTTCTTGTTTTCTCAAAATTGTTGTACCTCTTCAGCATCTTCTGTGGTTCCATACAAATTTTAGGATTCTTTGTTTTATTTCTATGAAAAATGCTGTTGGAATTTTGATATGGATTGCCTTGGATCTGTGGATTGCTTTGGGTAGTAGAGACATCTTAACAATGTGAAGTTCTTCCAATCCATGAGCACAGAGTATCTTTCCATTTATTTGTGTCTTCTTTAATTTCCTTCATGAATGTCTTACAGTTTTCCAGTGTACAGGTCTATAGATGAATACATATTAATTTTTAAACAGTTACTAATCAGATTTTAATTTTGGCATATTAGAAGTCTTCCTGTTTTTAGGACTTGGAGTCCGATAATTCAAGAGCCTATTTCAGAATTGTAGAGTTTACCATGTAGAGAACACCTTCCCCAGCTGCACCAAATGTGTTCTAGGGATTTACAAGAATTGCATCGCCCACAGGATCTTTTTATTAAATTACCAGTTAGGGCATTTGGCCAAAGGGATATTTCTGATACAAAATGCTTCAGACAGCTACCTATTTTTTATTCAAAATCTGCTTTTTCTTATTGTTCTCATTCATGTTGGTGCCTTCTTTTTTTAACTTGTGGCAAACTGGACATAATGTAAAAGGTACCATTGCACTATTTTTAACCGTACGATTCAGTGGCATTGAGTACCTTCACACTGTTTCAGAACCATCATCACCATCCCTCTCCAGAACTTTCTCATTAGACACTAACTCCCATTCTTCCCTCCCTCGGATCTCCCTGCAATTACCGTTGTACTTTCTGTCTCTGTGAATTTTAACTACTCTAGGTACCTCGTAAAAATGGAATCATACAATAGTTGCCTGATTTATTCCACATAGCATCATGTCCCCAAGGTTCATTCATGTTGTAGCACCTGTGCCTTAGTGGTTTGGATGGTTTCCAGCTCAAGAGGGTTGATATTCTCTCTGAAATCAATGAGAACTACTTAAGGAATATAAGCATTTTCCTGTCACGCAGAGACAAAATCCAGGTTCCAGAAACAGGAGAAAGCAGGGCCTACTGTGTCTTGTTGCAATTGTATGTAACACGAACATTTCAAGCCACAAATATACGAATCAATAAAGCACATAGGTAGCTAAATATCACTTACGGTGCGGCCCACTCGAGAGACGTAGGGTTTACGCGTGATGACATAGTCTATCTGGGTCATAATGAGAGAAAAAGAATTTAAATTTATTCAAACCACATAGCATGATATGAATTTAATTTAGAGGACAACTTTTTTTCAAGATTTATTTATTTATATTAGAAGGGAGGGAGGGGCAGGTGCAGAGGGAGAGAGATTTCTAAGTAGACTCCCCGCTGAGCGTGGAGCCTGATGTGGGGCTCCATCCCAGGACCCTGAGATCATGACCTGAGCCAAATTCAAGGAGTCAAAAGCTTCACTGACAGCACCACCCAGGCACCCCAGGGGACAACTTTTTTCTTTTTTTAAAAAATATTTTATTTATTTATTTGATAGAGAGATCACAAGCAAGCAGAGAGGCAGGCACAGAGAGAGGAGGAAGCAGGCTCCCCACCGAGCAGAGAGCCCAATGCGGGGCTCGATCCCAGGACCCTGAGACCATGACCCGAGCCAAAGGCAGAGGCTTAACCCACTGAGCCACCCAGGTGCCCTGGACAACTTTTTTCTTAACTGGATAGTGAACTCCCACAAAAGAAAGCCAATATTTTTGAATGCCTGTAAGCAATGAATATCTTGCCACACCATCAACTCTTCTCCCTAAATCTCATTTCCTAAAATAGTGCAGCTGCCTTTGCTTCCTTTCCCCCATCACATGATTGTTAGGAAGAACAGAAACTTTAGAGACTGTCTACAAAGAGAGAAGTGAACTTGGAAGTTTTAGTGTTCAGAATATTAACTTATTTAATAGGAAATTCAATTATATACAAGGTACACTTGTGTTTAAAATAAACTTCAGCTACCAGGAATGACTACTGCTATTGGGGTCCAAGCAGATTTTCAGCCATTCTCATGCTAATCTTATAATGCCATTAAGTGGGATTTCCATTTCAGCTGTGCCTTAAAATCCACATGGCTATTTTCCCTAGCTAGGGAAGTATTTGATACAGATTTTTGAAGAGTACATTTTTATGTTGATTGGTCTTCTGATTTAATTTTTTATCTTTTGACTTTTCAATTTTGAAATGATGTCAGGCTTACAGAATGGTTGTCAAACTATCTCAAAGGCTTCCTGTATAGCCTTTTTTTAGAGTCCCCAACCGCTAACATCTTCTGTACCCTCAGAACCAGAACAATGAACAACTCCAGGAAGTGAACATTAATACAATACCACTAGCTAATCTACAGACATGATTCAAATGTTCACAGTTGCCCCACTGGCGTCTTTTTTCTGGAAGGACCCAACCCCAGACCCCTGATTGCATGTGGATTTCCCAGGCCCTTGGTTTTCTGTCATCTGAAACCGCTCCTAAGTCTTTATCTTTCTTGACTATAAAACTTTCTAAGAGATCGAACCAGTTATTTTCTAGAATGTTCCGCAGTTTGAGTTTGATGTTTCCTTGAGATCAAATCCAGGTTGTGCTTTTTGGCAGGACTACCCTAGACGTGATTTTGTGTCATCCTCAGACCGTCGCATCAGGAGACACTCGATGTCGTTTTGTCCCACTCACTGATGGGGCCACTGAGGGTGAAATTACCTTCAGCCACTTGCCTGAACCAGAAGCTCTCGGGTTCCTGCACTGTAAAACGACTATTTAGCCTTTTGTAATTAATAAGTGCGCAGATTTCTTTTAACTTACTCACAGAAAACCTGGAAAACTATACATATATTTTATATTATATCCACAAAGGGGACAAGTCTACATACCCCCAGTTCCGTTGCTTTTCCTTTTTCTCCTGTCTTAGTGCACAAGGTGTGTAAGCCAATGCCCTGCTTGCTGCTTAATACACTCTGCTTAATACACTCTGCGTCTGTCTCTGTGCCTTAATTTTCCTTTTGCAAGGACCCCAGTCTTCTTGGACTAGGTCACCTTAATGACATCTCCCTCATGGCTTCTGCACCAATCCCACTTCCCAATAAGGCCACGTCCTAAGATACTGGGGGTTCAGACTTCAAAGTGTGAATTTAGGGGAGACGCAATTCAACTCACAACAGCCCTGTTTTATACCGAACTCTTGTTAATCTGATCAGCAAAGAATAGAGCAGCTGACCAAGGACTACCAAACTCAGGCCGTGTCCGAATTTCTTTTACCCTGAGAAACTGCTTACTTAGGTGGGAAAAGTTTAGGCCCGAAAAGACCACAGCAACATTTATCAATTAATTTTGGAGAAACTCAGGGTCCTAAAGAGTCCTGGTGTGACATAGTCGCAGGCCCCTTCACTGTCGTCTCATTCCTCCCAAGGGACTTTGTTTATCTACCTTTTTCTTAAAATGATATGCCCAGGATTGAATATAATGCTAGAGATGTGACTTAAGTAGCCCGATTCTACCCTAGACCATCATGTCCCTCATTCTTGTGTTATCCTTCTGTACCTCCTTCTGTACCCCACCTCTGTGTCTCATCCACTTCCTCTTTGAGAACTCAATGATCTTCCTAGAGTTTAAGCCTATGGGTTGTCCTCCTACTTGTCTCTGTGAAGCCACGTGAAGGATGCCCCCAACCCTGCCCCTCACGCCCTTGCCAGCTGCTCAGCCCTTTCCCTGGTCCCACTCCCAGGAGCACGATGGCAGCTTCTATGTGGTAGGCGCAACTTCATCTAGTGTTGGGTAAAAATGCTCACTAAGCAAGCCTCTCTTCTCCCATGGCAACACCTGCCCATGGATATGCTGAGGTTCTGTGTGGGATGCCTGTAGTGGAGGCATCCTTTATGGCATTTTCTGCCCCACTTCTCTTTCCACTAAGTCGCAGGGGGTGTAGTGACTTTTGATTTGGACCCCACTCACTGGCCACAGTCCATTAGCCCAGCCATGGGCACCTGAGCCCAGCTGGGCCATGAATCCTTATTTGTGACTTTTTGAGAAAGAGTAAGTTGTACCAGTTTCTCCTCGGGTGCTGGACCATGGGTTATGCTGATGTTGGCCATGTTTCCCACTCTGCAGAATAAAGAAGTGAAAACGAGCCAGGTTTCAGAGAGAGGATGAGAATCGTATAATGAGCCTGATGTGATATTTACTGTCTGCCAGGCACTGTTCCGAACATTGGACATTTTTTTTTAAAGACTTTTAAAGATATTTATTTATTTGACAGAGAGAGAGGGAGAGAGAGCAAGCAAGCACAGGCAGAGGCAGAGGGAGAAGCAGGCTCCCCGCCGAGCAAGGAGCCCGATGCGGGACTCGATCCCAGGACGCCGGGACCATGACCCGAGCCGAAGGCAGCCGCTCAACCAACTGAGCCACCTAGGCGTCTCCCGAACATTGGACATTTTGATCCATTGAACCCTCCCAACCCATGAGATAGGATGATGATGTTGTAGGCACTATTATTCCCAGATGTAAAGGCAAGAACAGAAATGGACCGAGTGTCTAAGTGACTTTCAAGCCTCTCACTCCCGTCATTCTTTTTAAAAATTATTTTTATTAACACATAATGTATTATTTGCCCCAGGGGTACAGGTCTATGAATCATCATCCAGTCATTCTTGAAGGCTCTAGTGGCATGTCTGTCACTAGGTCCTGTGGGACATTTGGGTCCCTTTCCGAGAGATTTCCCTTCCTTATGCTTAAGCTAGCTGCAGTAGGTCTGTCCTTGACAACCAAAATACGTTTCAAAATGAACCAGATAATGTAGCAATTCAAACAATAATTAATAGCTTATAACTAATATTATTAGAATTCAGCTCCTATTTTTCTCTCATGTGCACAAAAGTAGTAACACATTTTTGTCAAATCCTTGGAAGAAATCCAGTCACGCCATACCCACTGCCTTTCTTTGCTGCAGCAAGCTAAAGCACAGAATTCTCTTTGAAGGTGACCCAATGAGGTTAATCTGAACCTTCATTGTGTGTAAGTGTATTAATACACTTTCATAAGAGAAACCGAAATATAGGTACAATTCATGTCTATACTATGTTTAACCTAGAATTAAAACGGCCAAAACAGCGTCTCCAGGAAAGAGTAATTATTGCTGATATTCAGGAAGGAGTAATTTAGAAAATACTAGAATACCATAAGAGAGCAAAGAAGCTTTTTTATTTTAATTTTGGTATTTTCAACTGTACCGTCACCTTATTATCGTAATGGTCAGTTAAGGGAATGAAGAAGAAAAATGCAAATAAAGAAAGGGGTGCTTCAGCGAGACCCCAGATCAGTTTTTTTTTTCCTTTTATTGATGCCTGCAGGTGTCTTCAAAAACATTACCCAGCCAACCTACCTACCGCCAGCGTGGTTCTTTGCTTCTACAATGAGGAATTTAACGCCTTGTTTCGGACCATGTCCAGTGTCATAAACCTCACTCCACGATACCTCCTTGAAGAAATCGTTTTGGTAGACGACATGAGCGACTTTGGTAAGACAGAACGCCATCTGCCTGTGTCGTGGGCTCTGAAGGCGGTGCGGTCTCTGACGACCCGTGCATGACTTTACCCTTTCTAGACATTTTCCACTTGGCAGGTATCAAGGCAGAAGGTGCGGGTACACCGGTGGGGATGTAAGCGCTGGTCCCTGTCCTGTGGTGTGGGGCTCACGGGTGGTGAGCGCTTCCATGAGGTGACTAAATGTAGGGGCAACATAAGACCAACCTGGTCTTCAGAGATCATGGAGGACATTCAGGAAGAAGCGACAGCTCTGCTGAGGTCTGAGGTACCCAGCTGGAGAGGAGGGGAAGAGTGTTCTAGGGAGAGGCCATAGCACCGTAAAGGCCCAGAGGCCATAGGTAATGTGGTGAGTTGGGAATAGTTCTGTACTTCATGTAGCGTGTGTGTGTGTGTGTGTGTGTGTGTGTGTGTGTGTGTGTAGCGTTGGGGGAGAGGGGGTGGACATAAAACCAGACCTATAACAAGGCCACACAGCTTGTGAAGGGCACTGCTGGAATTTTCTGTGGAGAAGTGGAGTGCTATGACAGGCTTAATGCAGGGGAGTGACATGACCCAAGTCCTCCTCAGCAAAGAATTCTTTTTTTTTTTTTTAAGATTTATTTATTTGACAGAGATCACATGTAGGCAGAGAGGCAGGCAGAGAGAGAGGAGGAAGCAGGCTCCCCGCTGAGCAGGGAGCCCAAGGGGGGCTTGATCCCAGGACCCTGGGATCATGACCTGAGCCGAAGGCAGGGGCTTAACCCACTGAGCCACCCAGGTGCCCCACAAAGAATTCTTTTTTTAAGAAGTTTTTTAAAAAAGATTTATTTGAGAGAGAGAGAGAAACGAGGGGAGGGGCGAGGGA
>ML103445.1:11536-25067 GCA_003697995.1 Taxidea taxus jeffersonii
GGATCATGACCTGAACCCAAGGCAGTCATTTAACCAACTGAGCCACCCAGGTGCCCAGTTTTTAAAAATTATTATTCTTTTTTAAAGTTTCTGTTTACTTATTTGACAGAAGGAGAGACAGCAAGAGAGGGAATACATGCAGGGGAATGGGAGAGGGAGAAGCAGGCAGCCTGGCACAGGGCTCAATCCCTGGACCCCAGGATCATGACCCGAGCCGAAGGCAGATGCTTAACATCTGAGCCACCTAAGCACCCCAGAAAGAATTAGTTTTTAAGACTAAAGAACTCAGTTTTGGGGGCGCCTGGGTGGCTCAGTGGGTTAAAGCCTCTGCCTTCCGCTCAGGTTAGGATCCCAGGGTCCTGGATCGAGCCCCGCATCAGGCTCTCTGCTCAGTGGGGAGCCTGCTTCCTCCTCTCTCTCTGCCTGCCTCTCTGCCTACTTGTGATCTCTGTCAAATAAATAAATTTAAAAAAAGAAAAAACAGAACCCAGTTTTGTTTGTTTGTTTTTTAAAGATTTTATTTATTTATTTGTTAGAGAGAGAAAGCACAGGCAGACAGAGGCAGAGGGAGAAGCAGGCTCCCTGCCGAGCAAGGAGCCTGATGTGGGACTCGATCCCAAGACGCTGGGATCATGACCTGAGCCGAAGGCAGCCGCTTAACCAACTGAGCCACCCAGGCATCCCAGAACCCAGTTTTTAAGACTCCTAATTTAATGTCATACATATTCAACACAAAATACTGCCTTCCAGAATAAGGGGGACATTATTTAAAAGTCTGTTTCTCAAACATCCTCCATTAAACCAGTTATTATCTCCATTTATAATCCTATACTATTCAGTATGAATTGTCAGCAGAATCACAGTCAAGAACATTACAAAAAAAAGATAACCAATATACATCAAACCAATGGGTGGTTAAATTAGAGCACATGATATTAATTTACCAATGTACCTTTAATTCTTCAAGCTTCTCTCTTATTTCAATAAATCCCAGGTGCAGTTTACCCCCAAAATGATCAGCCAGTCGTCTATCATTATCATGAAGACCTAAATAGGCAGAGCAGACTTCACAGACTCGAAGTTTCTGCTGTTGGAAACTGGAAGCTGGCATAGAATTCCGATAAACTTCCTAAACAAAAGTGAGAAAAATAATGTTCATATAAATCTGAGTCATACTGCTACACAAAATACATTATATTTATATTAAAAAAATGTTTTCTAAAGAATAATTAAAGTACGGCTATTTTTGTCACAAAATGATGGACTCCTCATATTCTCATCCTCTATCCTTGGGACCTCTTCCACTAGAGGTAGAAGATCCAAGACTCAACTGCATTTTGCCAAGAACTACTATAAGAATTCTACCATGAATTCTGACTTTGACCACAGAATATGACTTCCGGGAAAAGTTTTCTCAGTGTTCTACAATGCTTTGTTTTCTATAATTTTTGTTAAAAATGAGACGCAGCAACCCTGAAACTGTGTAGCAGTGAAGGACCAAGGAAGAAGTCACCCACACTGGCAGAGAAAGAATGCACGTCTTTGATACTGTTAGTTTCCCTCAAGTGCCTTCTCTCCCACAGATCATTTTCTCCTCCTTTGAAAATGTGGACAGGGCATATAAATGATAAGGCTTTCTTTCTACTGAGAGCAATGGAAGGTGCCTTAATGAGAGAAAGATGTCTTACACAAAACCATTTTAAGTTCATTAATGAAATAACAAGTATTAGTGGGTTTGTGTATTCACTGTACCCCCCCTTTTTTTTTTTAATGTGTTAGAGAGAGAGAGAGCACAGGCAGACAGAGTGGCAGGCAGAGGCAGAGGAAGAAGCAGGCTCCCTGCCAAGCAAGGAGCCTGATGTGGGACTCGATCCCAGGATGCTGGGATCATGACCTGAGCCGAAGGCAGCTGCTTAACCAACTGAGCCACCCAGGCGTCCCTATTCACTGTACTCTTTACTTCATTTTGAGGCCAGCAGTATGTCCAGCTAAAAGATATTACATTCCCAAACCTCCACAGACCTTTGGTTAAGGAGATATTCAAGTGGACACTGCTGGATGGAATCTATAGAAAAGCCCTTTCAAAGGGCGTCAACAGACTGAAATGAACAAAAAACACCAATGGCTGCTATCATCTGTAGATCAGAAAGTGATGGGAAACCATATTTACAGTTTCAAAAATGTCAATACCAAGATACTTATTAATTACAAAAAGAAAGCACTGTTAACTTCACAGTAGAAAAATAGGCCAATCGGGACGTCTGGGTGGCTCAGTGGGTTAAGCCGCTGCCTTCGGCTCGGGTCATGATCCCAGCGTCCTGGGATCGAGTCCCACATCGGGCTCTCTGCTCGTCAGGGAGCCTGCTTCTCCCCTCCCCTCTCTGCCTGCCTCTCTGCCTGCTTGTGTGATCTCTGTCTATCAAATAAATAAATAAAATCTTTAAAAAAAAAAAAAAAGAAAAATAGGCCAAATCATCAGAAATGGGACAAATCACTAACATGTGCCTTCTAATGAGATATGACATTACTTAAATGGTACTATCAAAAATCTAACCAGGAAGGGGCACCTGGGTAGCTCAGTGGGTTAGCCTCTGTCTCCGGCTTGGGTCATGATCTCAGGGTCCTGGGATCGAGCCCTGCATCGGGCTCTCTGCTCAGCAGGGAGGCTGCTTCCCCACTCTCTCTGCCTGCCTCTCTGCCTACTTATGATCTCTGTCAAATAAACAAACAAATCTTAAAAAAAAAAAATCTAACCAGGAAGAAAAATCAGACAAACAGAAACTGAAGGACATTTTATAAAATAAAGCCTGTGCTTTTCAAAACCATCAAGGTCATGTCAGACAAAGACTGAAGTTACAGATTTATTAAAGGACCCTAGGAGGACATTAACAACTAAATGCAGCACATGATCCTGAACTGGGCCTTAAACAAGTAACAAAAAATTTTTAATAAAAATGACATTATTGTGGCAATTGGAAAGATCTTCATAAAGTCTTCAGATTCATAATAGTATTGTATCAGTGTTAATTTCTTTTTTTTTTTTCAGTGTTAATTTCTGATTCAGATCATTCTACTGCAGTTACATAATACCCTTGTCTTTAGAAAACACACATGGGAGTATCTGGGGATAAATAGGCATCTTATCTGTAACTTAATGTCAAGCAGTTCAAATACATACACACACAAGGAGAAAGACAAAGCAAATATGGTAAAATGTTAACACTTGAAGACTGGGTGAAGGATTACAGGGGAATTCTTTATACTATTTCTTAAATTTTTCTAAAGATATTTTAAGACACTGGGATCATGACCTGAGCGGAAGGCAGCGCTTAACCAACTGAGCCACCCAGGCGTCCCAAAATAAAAAAGTTTTTAAAAAAGAAAACCAGGGTTGTCTGGGTGGCTCAGTGGGTTAAGCATCTGCCTTTGACTTTGGTCATGAACCCAGTGTCCTGGGATCAGCCACACTGGCTCCCTGCTCAATAGGGAATCTGCTTCTGTTTCTCCCACTACCTTTGTCCCCGACGCCCCTGTCTCAGGCTCTCTCCTGACTTCTCTCTCAAATAAAAACTTAAAAAAAAAAAAAAAAGGAAAAGAAAAACAAATGTATATGACACTAGGAGGCAAGTCAACTCAATTTTAGTGCCTTGTTACTCTTCTTCCTTTTTCTAGTTACTTATAGAGAAAACGCTTTAGGCATGGTAGCTCTACTGCCAACACAAATTGGAAGTATAAAGACGAATCCATGTAGTAAGGATGGCAGAAATAGTCTGTGTACTCGATGGAATTATGGAGCTGCTGTACGAGGCCCAGATTCCCTAATGACGATTATTTAAGAAATGAAAAAAAGAAAACCCTTTCTTGGTTAAGCCATTTTTAGCCATTTAAGTTTTTATTATGTGCACCTGAACATAATCTACAATGAGATCTACAATTTACAATCTACAAGTAAATTTTTTAGTGCACTGTCTTAAAAATCAACTGATAACATAACAGGCTAAAGATGCTAAGCTACTGCATGCTATTAGAAATCTCCAAATACATACATATGAAACTTCATGAAAACTGCAAAATATGCCAGTTATAATGCTTACTAAGGTTCATTACTTAAGTCTTTTGGGGAAATGACCTATAAAATACTCTGCATTTTAAAATTCATAGGGTTTAGGGGCACCTGGCTGGCTCAGTCAATTAGGCGTCTGCCTTTGGCTCAGGTCATGATCCCAGGACCAAGCTCCACGTTGGGCTCCCTACTTGGCAGGGAGCCTACTACTCCTTCTCCCCCCTACTCCTGCTTGCTCTCTCACTCTGGTGTTCTAACAAATAAAGTCTTAAAAAAAAATAAAAATAAATTCATAGTGTTTACTTTCTGGAATGATACTCATTACATTTAAAGAAATCCTAAGTATTAAGACTTGAATAAAATTAACAAGAATGGCTACATGGTGTGTCTTTTTCTATCCTATTACCTTTGATCTGTCTTTATATTTAAAGTAGATTTCTTGTACCTGGCATATAGTAAAGTCTTGCTTTTATTTTAATTTTTTAAGACCTGAGCAGAAGGTGCTTAACAAACTGAGTCACCCAGGTGCCCTAAGTCTTGCTTTAAAAAAAAAAAAAAAAAAATTCCAGTCTCACAATCTCTGCCTTTTAATTCGAATGTTTAGACCATTTACATTTAACATAATTACTAGTACACCGGGTTTAAGTCTACCACAATTAGAGATGGAGACTTTAATACCCCTCTCAGTAAATAGAACAGAAAATCAATCGGATATGGAGGACTTGATTAATCAATCAACTATCTTGACTCAATTAACATTTATGAACACTCCATTTAATAAGGCAGAGTATCATTTTTTCAAATGCAGATGGACCATTCACCAAGACCACATGCAGGGCACAAAACAAGTACTGGTAATATCTGAGAGACCTAAAATCACACAAAAGTTCTCCCACGGCAACAGAACTAAATTAAAATCAGAAAACTATTTGGAAAAATACCAAATATATAAAAACACACTCATAAATAACCCATAGATCAAAGAAGAAATCACAAAGAATATTAGAAAATATCTGAATTGAATGAAAATAAAAACATATGGAATTCTGTGGGATCCAGCTACAATTGTGCCAAAAGAAAATCTGTAGCATCAAATGGGCTAAAATCAATTATCTAGGCTTCCACTTTAAGAGGGCAGAATAAGAACAAATTAAACAGAGGTGTGATATAGTTAAGAGCAATGGAGACTATAGCAAAATGGGAGAATACAACCCCATCTGAAGGCATCTGATTTTCTAAAACACACGAGGTGGGCCAAACAAAATAGAATTTTGTCTGTAGAATATTAGATGTTGACTTGTGCTACTACAGAGAAAGAATGAGAGAAAGCTCCCAGAGTACTAGCAGAGTTGTACTGAGATGTGAAGTGAAGGGAGAATGCTATGGTTGCATGATGGTAAAGTCAAGGGAGGCAGGATATCATAGGAAATGCATAAATGCATTCTGTATGGGACCGCTGTGTATAACTAGCTAGTCTAATTTCATTTTCTAGTTATAAACTTCAACAGATCAAAGCCTCTAAAGTAAAAACAAAAACCCCGCAACTTTGATACATAATCCATTACTATGGGATGGACTAATTGAATTTTTTAATTAGTTTAAATTTCCTCTACTAGCAATAACTTTTTTTTTTTTAAGATTTTATTTTTTATTTATTTGTCAGAGAGAGAGAGAGAGAGAGAGAGTGAAAGCAAGCACAGGCAGACAGAGAGGCAGGCAGAGGCAGAGAGAGAAGCAGGCTCCCTGCCAAGCAAGAAGCCCGATTCGGGACTCAATCCCAGGACGCCGGGATCATTACCTGAGCCGAAGGCAGCTGCTTAACCAACTGAGCCACCCAGGCGTCCCCTAGCAATAACTTTTTAATAATTTCCAATAAAATATGTTTTGACAGTAAGGTTAAACATGTTACCATTAAAAATTGTATTACCTCTGCTTCTCTTTTCTTTGCCCGAGCTTTCTCTACTTCATCCATTACTTTCTGAGACTCTTCCACATTTCCTTCAGCTCCTAGTTGTTCCACCTTGGCCAACAACTTACCAATTTCTTCATTTAACTCGTGAACACGTTCTGCCTAGAAAGAAACATGAATAAAAAGCAGAATAAATTATCAGAGTTCAAAATATTTCATAAATGCTCAGGAAAGACTTACGGCAATATGAGGATAAACAATGCTTTCTGAGCGTATCATAAATGAACAGGTGGGATATGAGGATGTTTAAACTTACCTGCCCTCTCATTACAGGGAGGTCAGGAAATACAACTGACCTCAATTTAACTATTACTTTACAACCTCGGCATTGGCAATATATTCCAAGCACATAATACAGTTTCTTCCACTATCTGCCCCCATATACCTTTCCAAACCATCTCTTGCTGTTCCCCCACTTCACAACACAATCTATAGTTATAGCTAGTTTCCCATATTTACTCTTGTTTTCTGCCTCTGTGACTTTGCAGAGGGATGTCATCCCTCTTCCTCAGACATCATCCCTTACCTCCTTTGTCTGAACTCATGAATGTCTATTCATTCAAGAAGATTCAACTATTCTGTGAAATGTTCTTGATCAATCACATTTCAACCCCACTTAAACATAAGCAGAGAGCCAAACCTTCCTTTGCACCATCTTTTTATCTTTCATGACACTCTTATATACATACTTTTATATATGTATATAAATATATACATATACTTTTATATACATATCATCACCTTAAACACAGCTATTTGTACTTCCCATCTTTGTATTTCCAATGCCCAACAAATAGCATAGGCTCAAACAGGAGTTACAGGAATGAACTGGTAGATACTCTTTAAGATAAATACATGACTTTAAACTCCAACAGGTCTGGCTTATTGCCAAACAATTACCAACTATGTAATTCTGACCACATTAGTTAACCTGAATCCACTTCATCAGAGAAGTGGGAATAATGCCAATCTCATTAAGCTGTGAGAAATGAGAAAATGTGCCTTGCACATACACTGCAGAGCACATTACTGATTTTCAGTACACTACCGTAACACTCTGTCTTCCCTAGCCTTAGTTCATGTCTTTTCTCTGGGATTAATTCTTGCCTTGGAATCTGTGTCCTCCTCCTCCTCTTCATCACCATCATCCTAAGAATACAGTTCATTCCTATTGTTTTAATGGTATATGATACCTATACAGTCTTTATATTGGCCAAAAAGTAAGTATTCAGGCTGTGTAGCCAATTATATTATCAAAGAAGATTTTATTTTGATATGGACATCCAGTCTCAACAAACCAGTATGCCAATAATCTTTACTTCTCAAACATCCTTCATTCCAAACTCACCCTTAAAGAAATTTTCAATTTTATTATCATTTTAACTCTTTAGCAAAATGGTAATTTTTTTTTCAGGATCTGTCACAGAATGATTGTGTGTTATGCCCTAAACTCTTCACCTTTCCCTGTATCCATCACTTTGCTATATAATTAGTACTATCATATTCTGATTCTGAATTTGGCCATGTAACTGGCTTTAGTTAACCTGTTTAGCAGGGCACCTGGGTGGCTCAGTGGGCGAAAGCCTCTGCCTTCAGCTCAAGTCATGATCCCAAGGTCCTGGGATCGAGCCTCCCAGTTGGGCTCTCTGCCCCGCAGGGAGCCTGCTTCCTCCTCTCTCTCTCTGCCTGCCCCTCTGCCTACTTGTGATCTCTGTCAAATAAATAAATAAAATCTTTTTTAAAAATGTACAAACTATATTGAACAGTACAAAATATTTCAAAGTACTTAAGTCATCAAATCAACAAAATGCAATAAATGGATTTTAAGATTCAGATTAGAACCAACTCTACACAGGAAAAATGAACACATTCAGGATATTAGATAATGTTAAAAAATTATTAACTTTTTGGATGTGATTTATTATGGTTATGCTTTATTGGTGAAATGATGTGACATCTGGAATTTGCTTTTAAAATAATGAAATAGGGACGCCTGGGTGGCTCAGTTGGTTAAGCATCTGCCTTCAGCCCAGATCATGATTCCAGGGATCTGGGACTGAGCCTCATGTTGGGCTCCCTGCTCAGTGAGGAGTCTCCTTCTCCTTCTCCCTCAGCCCTTTCCCCTGCTCCATTTCTCTTTCTCACTCAAAAAAGTAAAATTTTTAAATAAATAAATAGAACAATGAAACAAGAGCAAAAAACCATGAATCCATTGGGATTTATTGTACGTTTCTTTCCAGTTTTTATTTGTCTTTTTAATGTTTATTTAAGTAATTTCCACACCCAACATGGGGCTCAAACTCACAACCCAGAGATCAAGAGCTGCATGCTCTACCAACTGAGCCAGTCAGGGACCCCTGTTCTCCCTTCTTGTGTTTAAGTTCACATAAAAAAAATTTTTTTTTTCCTTAAGTAGGCTCCACATCCAGCATGGAGCATAACACAGGGCTTGAAGTCATGACCCTGAGATCAAGACTTGAATGCTTAACCAACTTGGGCCACCCACATGCTCCCACGATGAAATACTTTTTAAAAGTGGAGCGTAAAACATACATCTAAAAAACACTCAAAAATCTACATTTAAAAAAAATGAGTAGTCCATCTGGAGAATGGGTTTAAGACAGACATTTCACTAAAGAGGTACATAAATGACTAACACATCAAAAAAATGTTCAGCATCGTTAGACATTCGGGAAATGCAAACTAAAACCAAGAAATATCACTACACACCTTTAAGAATGGCTAAAATGAAAATCAGTGACACCACCAAATGCTGGCATAGATGTGAAGAAACCAAATCACTAACACATTGCTGATAGAATTATAAACTGGGATAGCCACTCTAGGAAAAAGTTTGACACCTGCTTTCAAAACTAAAAACAGACTTATAATATGACCACATGACCCAGAACTGCCTTCCTTTTTTTTTAATCCCAAAGAAACGAAATATTTATTGCAGTTTTTACTGGTGTTAACCAGAAAGTGCAAACAACCCAAACATCTTTCAATGTGTGGTTAAACTGTGGTATAGCCATACCATGAAATACTACTCAAAAAGAAATGAACTGATACATATAGCAACTTGTTTGAATCAAGGAACCTGTGCTGAGTGAAAAGAACCATCTCAAAAGGTTACCTGATTCCATTTATGTAATAGTCAGTAAAATAACATAATTATAGAGCCAGAGAATACATTAGTGGTTTCCAGAAGACAGGGGAAAGGGGAAACAGATGTGGCTCTAGAGAGGTAATATGAAGGACTCTCATCGTGATGTTACAGTGAAGTAACTTAACTATAAATCTACATTAAACTATAAATTTACATTATAGTATAACTATGTATGTGGTAAATACCCAAGTTACCCAATGTAGTGGTAACTACCCAACTTACTTACACATGTGATAAAACTGCACAGAGCTATATATACACAAGTGCATACACAACTGGTAAAATCTGAGTAAAATGGGGCACCTGGGCGGCTCAGTGGGTTAAAGACTCTGCCTTCGGCTCAGGTCATGATCTCAGGGTCCTGGAATCGAGCCCTGCATCGGGGGGTCTCTGCTCAGTTGGGAGTCTGCTTCTCCCTCTCTCTCTCTCTCTGCCTCTCTGCCTACTTGTGATCTCTGTCAAATAAATAAATAAAATCTTAAAAAAAAAATCTGAGTAAAATGTCACGATTGGACCAGTATCAATCCCTTGTGTACTATAGCTATATAAAATGTGAACATTAGGGGAGGCTAGAGGAAGAGCGCAGAGAATTCCCTAGGTATGTCTTTGCAATCTGTGGATGTAATTATTTCAAAATAAAAAGTAAGAATTAGGGGCGCCTGGGTGGTTCAGTGGGTTAAGCCTCTGCCTTCGGCTCAGGTCATGATCTCAGGGTCCAGGGATCAAGCCCCGAATAGGGTTCTCTGCTCAGCGGGGAGCTTGCTTCCTCCTCTCTCTCTGCCTACTTGTGATCTCTCTTCCTGTCAAATAAATAAAAATCTTTTAAAAAAAAATGTTAGAATTAGTGAGCTGAAACAGTATTTTGTAGCACTAATGAAATAACTGAAATTCTTACCTTTGCTGCCACTTCAGCACTAATCTCTTCTTGAGTTTCTGCTAATCTTTTCTTAGCCACTTCTGTTCTTCGATCACAATCTGCAATGA
This sequence comes from Taxidea taxus jeffersonii, assembly GCA_003697995.1. Lineage (NCBI taxonomy): Eukaryota > Metazoa > Chordata > Mammalia > Carnivora > Mustelidae > Taxidea > Taxidea taxus. The sequence goes on from ML103445.1 coordinate 21,722, forward strand.
ATGACTGAAGATGATCCATAGCCTGCAATATTAAAGAAAATTACTGCCAGAAAAATCAACTTTATTCAGGAATATCTTTACTCAAAAATTATACATAACTTTCTTATTTTTTAAAAGGAGGCTCCATACCCAGCATGGATTCCAACGCAAGGCCTGAACTCAAAACCCTGGGATCAAGAGTTAAACACTTAACCAACAGAGCCACCCAGGGACCCCATACTTTATTTTTCAAAGTGCTAATAGGGTAGTAAAAAAACAAAAGCAGGTTCGATTATGAATCAAAAATACTACTTCATCACCTATTAAATTGGCGAAGAGTAAACATAAACAGTTCCCCAAAAAGTGAAACTAAAAGCAAACTACCACTCTCATACTCTGCTGAAGAGTCAGTGCAGTGTTTAAAAAAGCCAACATGGTAACTGGTACCAAAAGAGTTAAAAATGTCTCCTGACTTAGTAATTTTGCTTCCAGAAATACCTTTTAAGAAAGTAATCAGGTATACAGAAGGCTTAATATTCAAAGATGTTCCTCACAGTGTAATTTTTAAGGTAAAAAGTTGCAAAAACCCTAAATACCTAGGTAATGTAGAAATTTTGATCTTCAGCCAATAAAAAAAGGTTTTAATAGAATACTTAATGATACAAGAAAATGTTCATGATTTGTAAATAAAAAGCATGTTACACAGTATCATATGCCATAAAAATCCCAACTTTGTAAAATAAAGCACAGAAAAAGGGGCGCTTCGGCTCAGGTCATGATCTCAGGGTCCTGGGATCAAGTCCCGCATCGGACTCTCTGCTTGGCAGAGAGCCTGTTTCCTCCTCTCTCTCTCTGCCTACTTGTGATTTCTCTCTGTCAAATCAGTAAATAAAACCTTAAAAAAAAAATTCATCTTTAAATTCACAAGATAGGTCTATTAAAATTTACTTATGGGAAGATTAAAGGGGGATCTGAAAGCAGTGAGAGGAAAAAGATGTACTCAACAGTAGTGTTAGGTCAACTACGTAGCTATCTGGATTTAAAAATAAAGCTAAATCTGTACCTCAATTCCTTAGAGCAGCATAAATTTAACTTCGTTCAAAGATCTAAGTGTATAAAATGAAGCCATAAAAAATACCAGAAGAAACCATGAGAGACTCTCAACACCTCAGAACAGGGAAGACCCTTTTGAATTAACCCATTAGAAATTTTTAAAGCACTGATAAATGAGACAACTATAAAATATTCTGCAAGACCCACAACCACTAAAAGAAAAACAGTTAAATATGGAAAATGACCTAATTATCCATATCCCTATATCTACATGATGGTTTCTGCTGTATTTTTTGCCCAGATTAAATCAAAATCTAGTTGATTTAAGATGTCTCCCCAACCTGTTCCAGTCCCGTATTAAATTATGTTTACATAGATGATATTGTTTTTGTTTTGTTTTGTTTGAGAGAGAGAGAATGCACATGGGCAGGGAGAGAATAAGGAAGAGAAAATCTTAAGCAGGCTCCACACCCAGCACAGAACCCAATGCAGGACTTGATCTCACAACCCTGAGATCATGACCTGAGCTGAAACCAAGTAGGACACTTAACTGACTCAGCCACCTAGGCACTCCTTATTTTCATTTTATTAGCAGAAATTCTTAGAAGAAAAGTAGATGAAGGTGCCTACTGACTGCTTTACCTTCCAAACCAAGTAATATACCTCTAACACCTTACTGTAAAAAGTATCATAAAAGTATGTGCTCATTAGGGGGTGCCTGGGTGGCTCAGTGGATTAAAGCCTCTGCCTTTGGCTCAGGTCATGATCCCAGAGTCCTGGGATGCAGTCCCGCATGGGGTTCTCTGCTCAGCAGGGAGCCTGCTTCCCTTCCTCTCGCTTTGCCTGCCTCTCTGCCTACTTGTGATCTCTGTCTGTCAAATAAATAAATAAAATCTTTAAAAATAAATAAATAAAGGGATGCCTGGGTGGCTCAGTTGGTTAGGTGACTGCCTTTGGTTCAGGTCATGATCCTGGAGTCCCAGGATCGAGTCCCACATTGGGCTCCCTGCTTGGTGGGGAGTCTGCTTCTCCCGCTGACCTCTCTCCTCTCATGCTCCCTCTCAAATAAATAAATAAATAAATAAATAAATAAATATTTAGGAAAAAAAGATGTGTTCATTAGTATCTTTTATGTAATGTTAATTGGTATATTTTATATAAATATTTTTAAAAGTTTCCCTATTTTTATAACAAATGATTCTATTTGTATAAATATCTCAGATCTTGGGCCTTTAATGTATGTAAATGGTACCTTCTTTCTTCTATTAGTTTTACATAAAAAACATTATACTCAATATCCTCTCTCCCTCTATACATATTCATAGATACAAACATAAAAGTGAATACAGAAGTTCTGTAGATTATTAAAAGGCCTTAAATACATTAGAAATTTGTTGTTTACATGTGCTTAAATTGAGGTTTCCTTAATCATCACAACTTTACTGGAACAGTTTTTCAAAAGATTATATGCACTGCAAGGATTTTTACACATTTTCTTAAACTACCCAGTTTCACCGTGTATTTTTTAAAAAATATTGTTAGTCAAGAAAATTCATGATCTTAATTTAGTACTGACCTTCAAATAAACACAAAGAAGGTAACTTGCTAAGAGCCTTTTCCTATAGAGATATTAATCCATATTCAAAATGTTTACTACAAAAAATAATCTAACCCATTAAAGAAAAATCACATACATCAAGTTCAAAGAAAAAATCTTGTTCTTTGGACGCAATTTCATAATCTGCTCTTAAAGCCAGGTCATGAACTTTCAGACATTCTCCAAGATCCATTCTCTGGGGGGCGGAAAAAAGACATATTATTGAAACAATAAACACATTTTTCAAATCTTCATTAACCACCACAGTTTTCTTTAAAATACATATTAAGTCTTACAGATGCTTCTTTATTTATGGACTTCCAAATTACAAAATTTCATAGACCAGCATAAAAGCTGGTGTCAGAAAAAAATCCATTATCAATTCTGTCTACCAACAAATGGGAACAGTAATTACTTTCATACTTAAGAACAGACAGACAAGAAAAACTATAAAAATCTGAAAAAGCTTCTGGCTTCTTTATCAAATCAAATTTCACTTAACCTATTAACACAGAAAAGATAACGTTAGTTTAAAATTAAAAGAATATGTAAATCAAATTTCTGAATTACAGTCAATATTCTTTGAGCATGCTGATTTTCAAATAAAGATGGAATTCTCAAACATTAGACCAATAAACTTGATAAGGATTCCAGATAAGACTCTAGGTGAACTAGTAAAAAGAAATTTATTAACACCCAATATAACTTCCCAAAAAA
>ML103445.1:30067-42184 GCA_003697995.1 Taxidea taxus jeffersonii
CCAGTTGGGAATGTCACTGATCCAATGCAATGGTTTTTAACCTAGACCCGGGGTAATAATATTGATGCAAGCTTTTGAAAACAGGTCCAAGCCTACCCTCCAAAGACAGAGCTGTAAAAGCCTCCCAAGTGTTTTTAATGTACAGTGTTGGGAACCACTCACTGATCTAGTTTTATTCCCAATCTACAGACAAAGGGACCGAAGCCCAGAAAGACACTTTTTCCAGATATTTACTGGGAAATCTGGTTAGACTGATTTCTAGGTCTAACACCCCTTCTGTTTTACTATGCTAGTGTTCTGCACATAGCAGATACCCAAAGTAGTTGTCTAACTGCCTTTCCTCCAGTTAACTCCCTTATCTTTATTCCCTGCTTAACTAGATTCCGAATCTGTTCTCAATAAAAACCTAAAAGGAGGGCGCCTGGGTGGCTCAGTGGATTAAAGCCTCTGCCTTCAGCTCAGGTCATGATCTTGGGGTTCTGGGATCAAACCCTGTATCAGGCTCTCTGCTCAGCAGTAAACCTGCTTCCTCCTCTCTCTCTTTCTGCCCGCCTCTCTGCCTACTTGTGATCTCTCCCTGTCAAATAAAGAAATAAAATCTTAAAAAATAAAAATAAAAATAAAAAAGAAATAAAAACCTAAAAGGAGGGGTGCATCTGGGTGGCTCAGTCATTAAGTGTCTGCCTTCGGCTCAGGTCATGATCCCAAGGGTCCTCTAAGATCAAGCCTCCATCAGGCTCCCTGCTCAGCAGGAAGCCTGCTTCTCCCTCCCCCACTCCCCCTGCTTGTGTTTCCTCTCTTCCTGTGTCTCTGTCAAATAAATAAATAAAATCTTTAAACAAAACAACAACAAAAAAACTCTAAAAGGAATACATAAATCTTGTCTTACTGTTTAACCTAAAAATCTCTGTTGCCCACCCATCCTGGCAGGAATTCTAGGATTTTCCTCTGCTTTAACATTAAACTTCCATCATACAACCAACCAAAGGGAAAAACCCAACTCTGTAGTTCAAGAACAAAATAAACACCAAAAAAGACACAACTCACAATTATACCACTGGTGTAAGGGTGGAGTTTTGGTAAGAGGATGAAATTTAGAGGGGGAGGGTGGATATATGCCTTGGAAGGGAATTTGCGCAAGGGAGAAATTTTTACTACCTCACCAGAATGTGAGCTCCACAAAGACCAAGTATTTTTTTGTTTGTTTGTTTTATCTACTACTTAGTTTGCCTGGTATACAAGATGTTTAAGAAGTATTTGTTCTAAGAATCAAACTGGTAAAAGAGGACAAACAACATGTGGCACAGTGGGCCCTGAGCTTAACAAGCAACGGTGGTCAAGATCCAACCTAGTACAAAACTGATCCGAGTTCTAGAGGGGAAGAGGTCTTCACTTCTCCACGGATTATCAATTTTGCTGGGACTTCTTTCCTTCCTAAGTATTTCATGCTACTCTCCTCCAGTAGACCTCTTGGACTTGACACTATCCTGGGCCATGAGCTCTGCAGCATTCCAGTCTAGACTAGCTTACAAAAGTAGATCTGCAGGGCACCAAAATCCTAGGAAGAAGGGCCTAGCTATAATTTTTTTTTTTCTTTTGGCCTGGAATAGCCTCAGTGCTTATTCTTTGGGGATCTAGCAGGACAGTAGGTATATACAAATTTTCAGAATTCTAGATACTAGTCATCTATTTTCCTCTATCCATACCATCGTGACTAAACACATACTCTGGCACTGTCATACACACGGAATACTTAAAATAAAGAACAAGCAAGCCAAAGTAAACACAACTACATGCCAATGTAAAAGTGAGCGAAGGGCACTTGTGTCCATGTTAAGGCTCTTCAACACCATGGTCATCTAATTAAAAAGCCACCACAAAGGGAACCATGATAGAACCACACCATGACCAACTATGGACCAATCTTCAAAAGCCAAATCAATCCTGACTTTATCACTGATGGTTCAATAGTGCTTTAAACACTCAGTGCACAGATATTTGCTGCTGCTTCTCTTGTAAAATAAATGAACTTCAAACTGAACATAATACAATGTTTGGCTATTTAACTTATAATGGCTCCATTTGTAATGAAAGCCACAGGGAGAGTTTTTGAATTTTTAAATTTAATAAGTAATTTACTTCATAATTACATTCTTCCCACAAGTTTATTCTTGGCGTTTTAATTAAAAGACATCTAAATTCTTAGACTGTAAATGGGAAAAATGCTTATTTTTAATTGGAAAAATTCAGTTCTGCATTTTTGTCTTCTCCATCCTAAATGTATTTCCCTTGTGAAGTCGTCTAATTCTGAAAACTTCTCTTACAACCTCTCAGCATTTTGTATTACATTTTACTGTTTAACAAAGTTGATTCTGTTAAGTGCTTTTCTAAGTGTTGTTTTGAAATTTCAAAAATGAACGTTATCTCCTCAAATGGACTTTAAGCTTCATGAGGAAAATAGTTTCTCTTATTTTTTCCCTCTTACATAAAAGACCAAGTTTAATACAACCCATCACTACTAAATAAATGCGAGGATTTAACTAAGGAATTCTACTTCTAAGAACTTGAAGAAACAATGAAGTAAGTACACAAAGGTAAATGGACAAAACTTAAACAAAGTTTAACAGTTAGAGCCTAGGGTTTTAACTGAATTATGGAATACAACACATTATACAGCCATTAGAAATTATCATATTGATACTAAATGGAGAAAATAGATAGCAAAGAAAAACATAATAAAATGCCATTTTTTTCATGTACATATTTTCAGATTCATGTGCAGACACTGCTGTGAAGCTGGTCTGATATTAGTTGAATTAAATACAATGAACCTGTATTATTCTTACACCCAGAAAAAAAAATCAATAAAGCCACTTGAATTTTGGAGGAAAAAAATTAAGTAACAGAACAGAGGTATGCAGAAATTACACATCAAAATCAACAAATAAATGATATTAGAGCAAATCAAAAGGTTGACCTACACATCTGAGTACTGCCAGTTATAAACTAATGGCAGTAATATGTTAATGAGGAAAACAGTGATAGAAACTGGGCATAGTAACTACTTCAAAAATTGCAAATATTCTTGCTTTGTTATATTTACTCAGATCAATGAGCTAGATCCTAAAGGGAATCATAAAACAGGGTAAAAAGATAATCCATGCTATCAAGGAGTTTATATTCTCAATGAAAAAAACAGAGACATTAAACTAAAGTAACAGTTGCAAATATGTATACACAGATGCAAATGCTAAGATTTTATTGCCAGACTGCACCAAAACCAAAAACTATTAACACAACAATAGTCACGTAATAAATAATTTAGGAAACAGCCATATTACAAAGTATTGTGTAGGTACATTTTTTTTTTTTAAAGATTTTATTTATTTATCAGATAGAGAGAGAGTACAGGAGTGAGCACAGGCAGAGGCAGATGGAGAAGCAGGCTCACCGCTGAGCAAGGAGTCCGATGTGGGACTCGATCCCAGGACGCAGGGATCATGACCTGAGCCGAAGGCAGCTGCTCAACCAACTCAGCCACCCAGGCGTCCCTGTAGGTACATTTTTAAAATACAGACCACTGATTTGGAAACTTCTCCAAGACAAGTGGAAAAAAAAAATCAAACAACATAATGCCCTTTGTTAAAACTTGCACATGCATGCATGCACACACACAAACACACACAGGAGAGTGAAAAAGGTACATTAAGTTGTTGACAGGTTTTATGTCTGGGATGGGGGATGATATATAATGGAAAATATTCATGTTTTATGCTTTTTCCACTTTTACTTGAAAACTTTATTGTCTAGGTAATAAAGTAAGGACAGAATGGGTACTCAGCAACTCAGAAGACCTCCCTTAACATCTTATTATCCATTTAACTCTAAGAAATTCATTTAATTTCTCTGAACTTCTCTTTTCTCAAATATTTCAGGACTGCTACACTAATCAAATTACAGATTCTGACTAGATTGTTGAAGAATTTGAACATGTATCATATGCACAATTTCCTCTAAAGGCAAAGAAGAATGTTTGACTATTTGGGCCAAAATAGGACACGATGAAATCTATATTTTAGAAGCATTAACACCATATTACTGGATGGACTGACAAGAAGAAAGAGGTCAAGAGTGGAAAAGGCTATTAGGACAAGCCAGAAATAAAGTCATAGGGTCAAATCAGAAAAATAAAGAGAAAGCAGGTGATGGAGGTATAATAGAGTGCTACAGAAGAATAAAAGCATTTTAAAGATGGGAAGGATCTCTGAAATCATCAATTCCATCACCACCTTTCTACAAAAATGAAGTCAAGGCTCAGAGAAGTCATAAGATCACAAGTCTAAGATTACAAGTAGGCAGGAGCAGAATAAAAATTTAAATCCAGTCCTTAATATAGTTCAATATCCTCTCAATCAACTAATTAAATGGAACTATCGACTAACCAATTAACTAACTGGAAATGAAGTATGGAGAGGAAAAGATCAGGAGTACTTCAAGCATGAGCAAACAATGACACCACCAAGAGAAATGACTAAATCAAATGGAAAAGTTGGTCTGTGAAGGAAATGTTTTGTTCTGGACATACTGAAGGTAATGTACCAACAGGAAATCTAAGCGGCAGTGTCTAGTATGTCACAGATATAATACTACATTCACTAAGGGCTTGCTTTATCCAATTAAGTTTTCCAAGCAGACAGTTTTACATATTCCTCCATAGAGTTACAGCTCAAGTATTCTTCTAGGACCCCTCCTTAACAAATTATACAGGAACCCCAAATCTGACTTCCCTAAGTCAATTTATTAACAATGGAAATACTTCAAAGCATTTTTCTAAAAGTTCTTATTTATTTGTCCGAGAGAGAGATCACAAGCAGGCAAAGAGGCAGGGAGAGGGAGAAGCAGATTCCCTGCTAAGCAAGGACCCTTCCCCCCATGTGGGGTTCCGCCCCAGGACCCTAAGATCATGACCAAGTCGAAGACAGACATTTAACCAACTGAGCCATTTAACCCAGGTACCCAAATAACCAAACCTAAGAAAGACAGAAAAGAGAAGAGAAGAGAAAGAGAAGAGGAAAAAAAAGAAAAGTATTTCTATTTATTTTATTTATTTATTTGTCAGAAAGAGCGAGCACAGGCAGAGGCAGAGGGCCAGGCAGAGGCAGAGGGGGAAGCAGGCTCCCTGACGAGCAAGGAGCCTGATGTGGGACTCGATCCCAGGACGCCGGGATCATGACTTGAGCCGAAGGCAGCCGCTTAACCAGCTGAGCCACCCAGGCGTCCCCAGAGGGAAATTTTTTAATGAGGGAGAAGATTAGGAAGAATGCTTGAGAATAACAGTACAAATTCCTATTATCATACTTATGATTTAAAAACAAACCCTACTGCTTCATAATTTTAACTTTCTAAAAACCACTTTCATTAGAGCAATAGCTTCACTGTTCTCTAACCTGGTTTTAATTCTTTTATTTATTTACACTGCTTAGTTTGTTTAAAATAGTAATTCTTCCCATGTGTTATTTTATTATGTTTTCTTACACTATTTTAAAATGAGTCTCAAGAAAAGGGTGAAAAGACGTCAAAATATAACAATAATTTAGACAGTACAAAAATAGCAAGGAATTGAAGGACAGTGATATTGATAAAATACTAAAAAGAAACACACCAGTTGGAGAAAAAGTGAAACAATGACATGACAGCAGGACAGAGCATGGGAAATACAAAGCCCTGGCTGACCATGTGAATCCTTCCACATGCCCTCCAATGCCAATGCTATTTTCTAAAACACAAGTCACCCACACTTTGATTCTCACTTCTTGCATCATTAACTTTCTTCCTTCTATTTGTAAAATCTCTCTTCTATGTTCAACGTTTGATTCAAGCCCCAGCTCAATAACAAGAGAAAACCCAGTAAATATGGAAAAAGCCTTGAAATAATAAAACCTGAGTTCGCATTCAAGTTATGCCATATTGTCTGAAAATAGAAATTATGGTATTTCTTTCTTAATTCCAATCCTGGCATTCAAACGAACAAATCCAGCACAAATGATGGGTGAAGAGGAAAACGGGCACACTGGGCATGCAGAGATTAGTTCCTGCTTTTTTTTTTTTTTTAAAGATTTTATTTATTTGACACAGAGAGATCACAAATAGGCAGAAAGGCAGGCGGAGAGAGAGGGGGAAGCAGGCTCCCCGCTGAGCAGAGAGCCCGATGCCGGGCTCGATCCCAGGACCCTGAGATCATGACCTGAGCCAAAGGCAGAGGCTTAACCCACTGAGCCACCCAGGCGCCCCTAGTTCCTGCTTTTTGCCACTTCCCATTTATTTACTGCTCATTCCCATTTATATGTTCCATTTCCAAGTCCAGTTTTCCTTAAGTGGATAAAGAAAAATAAAGCTCTTCTTCTAGGTTTTAATACTGTTTTTGAAGAACATAGCATGAAATATTTCCTTATTCATCCCAAACCAAGATATGCAAAGATATCTAGGTAACATTAAAACAAAGTCCCTGGGGCGCCTTGGTGGCTCAGTTGGTTAAGCATCTGCCTTTGGCTTGGTCGTAATTTCAGGGTCCTGGGATCAGGCCCAGCACCGGGTTCCCTGCTCGGTTGGGAGTATGCTTCTCTTTCTCTCCCTCTACCCCTCCACCCAGTCTGTGCTCTCTCCATCGTATGCTCTCAAATGAATAAAATCTAAAAAGGAAAAAAAAAGTCCTTGCCCTAGAAAGACAATGCTGAGAAGAGAGAACACATATATAAACAAGAAAAACTAACGAATGCCTATTCAGTAGGATGGAGAGCAGGTGCTACACTGGGATTCAGAGGCTAAAAGGCTATAGGCTCACACAATCACATGTAGCAAGCCAGGCAGGATTTAAATGTGTAAAAAAGAAAAAAGTTATTTCAGCAAGAGAAAAAGAGGTAACCTAAAATGACAATCATGCTAGGGAAGGAAAACAGTGAGGTAACAATGAATAAATCAGTCTGGTAAAAAACAGGAATTTTTCAAGGATTTATTCATTCAAGGAAGAGGTAGACTGGGCTAAGGATCTTAGATTTTTGGCCATAGATACAGTAAGTATCTATGGAAGCAACATATGCTAAGTTCATTCCTGCTCAGAAATGACTGGCTTAAGTTTCTTAACAGTTATCTCTCTTCAAATGTCACTTCATCAAAACAGTTTTCTCCAACCACCCTGGACCACTGTTTCAGACAGTCTAAGTTACCTAACCATGCTTTTTTTGGTCCTAGAAACTTAAATCATGACCTGAAATCACATTCTTTTTCACGTTAGTTGTATGTCTCTGACATCAGAATGCTAGCTCCTACCACTTAAAGGAGAAACCCATGTTCACTTCTGTACCCCCAACACAGCACACAGTAGGTCCTAAGTACTTGTGAAGTGAACGAGTGAATGAATGAGTGAATGAATGCTGATCTCAGCCATCAGTACCACTCCCAAAGAGATGAAAAAATAAATCACCTTTTTTTAAAGAAAAGATTTTATTTATTTGACAAAGATAGCACAAGTAGGCAAAGGGGCAGGCAGAGGGAGAGGGAGCAAGCAGGGAGGAAGCAGGCTCTCTGCAGAGCAGGGAACCTGATGATCCCAGGACCCACTGAGTCACCCAGGCACCTCAAACAAATCACTTTTTGAAGAGAAATTCTTTGTTAACTTTTACATTGTAAAATTGAAAAATTATATAAGATTTACTGAAGCTGGGGCACCTAGGTGGCTCAGTGGGTTAAGCCTCTGCCTTCGGCTCAGGTCATGATCTTAGGGTCCTGGGATGGAGCCCCGCATCGGGCTCTCTGCTCAGCAGGGAGCCTGCTTCCTCCTCTTTCTCTGCCTACTTGTGATCTCTATCAAGTTAAAAAAAAAAAAAAAAAAAAAGATTTACTGAAGCTGAAAAAAAAAAGGATTTATTGAAGCTGGTGTATGGGTACATGAAGTTCATTATACAATTCTACTTCTATTTATAGTCAAAATTTTCTATTACAGAAGTTAAAGATTCAGGGTGCCTGGGTGGCTCAGTCATTAAGCGGTCTGCCTTCGGCTCAGGTCATGATCCCAGGGTGCTGAGACTGAGTCTGGCATCAGGCTTCTCGGCTCAGCAGGAAGCCTGCTTCTCCCTCTGCCACTCTCCCTGCTTGTGTGCACCCTAAGCATGCACCCTCTCTCTGACAAATAAAATCTTAAAAAATGTTAAAAGATCTTTAAAAAAATCACTTCCATAAGCCTAAAGTATATAAAATGAATGGACTACAAGATTATTTAGTAGGGCAGAAAAAAGTTATTTCCCAAGGGCATATGCACCCTAAGTTGAATAGTTCAGGGTATTTGTGCACCAATTTGCCAACAATGCTATCAACAATATGGAGGACTTGGTTTGTAAAGTTTAATTACTCACTGGGAAGCTTTTAATGTGTCTCCGATTTCAGAGACACCAAAACTGTTTTGGTTTAAGTAATCTCTAGAAATGCTTATTAAAGGAATGCACATTTTTGTAATTGAAGAATAAAACACAAATCACAAAATCTGCTTAATACAAGGACATAAAATATACTTCAAAAGCCAAAACTAGGGACACCTGGGTGGCATCGGTGAATTGGGAGTCTGCCTTTACCTCAGGTCAGATCTCAGGGTCCTAGGATAGACTCTCAGCGGAGAGTCTGCTTCTCCCTCACCCTGCTGCTCCCTTGCTTTTACACATTCTCTCCCTCTGACAAATAAATAAAATCTTAAAAAAAAAAACAAAAACCCAAACTGGTAAAACTTAGGGTGCATTAAAACTGGCACTTCTACGAATTGGGCAGCTCTGGAAATTTATTTGTCATGTAAGTTGAAAAGGAAAGAAAAAATGAAGCCAGTCTGGACTGATGCTAAGAACTGCTAAAAAATACGAAAACAGGGGCGCCCGGGTGGCTCAGTTGGTTAAGCAACTGCCTTTGGCTCAGGTCATGATCCTGGAGTCCTGGGATCAAGTCCCACATCCCTACTGAGCAGGGAGCCTGCTTCTCCCACTGACATCTCTCCTCTCATTCTCTCTCTCCCTCTCAAATAAATAAATAAAATCTTTAAAACAAAACAAAATTAGCCCTAAACAAGCCATTTTGGGGGAAGAAATTTTGAGCTTAAAGTATCTAAAGACTAATTTTTTCACATCTGCATGTGGAACTACTGCTGTCATTATTTAGATAAGCAACTCAACAAACCCAAGACACTCTCCAGCTCCTTACGTGTTAAAAGGTAACACATTTCCCACTAACAATCGTTAATTTTTCAAACTCAGGTTAGTTTTGTAACAGACTTATTTAGTGTTTTACTTTGGTGGACTGATTACTCATTCAACACAACGGAGGGACACTGTTCTAGATGCTGACGACATAGCACTGAACAAAATATGCCTGCCCTTATTATGAAACTTACATTCTAGGGTCTGGTTGAGAAAATTCTGAGATTTCTTTCTTTCCTATCACTTTTCCTGTTTCTCCATACTCCCACGGCTCTTTTACATATGTACTATCAAAGAGATTTCAACAGTTTTAAAGTTCAGGCTTGTATGTATCCAAGTAACCAATTTTAGACCAGCCCTTAAACAGAATAGTTTAGAGAAACAATAAGGGACTTTGAATAGTTAGTAAAAACTGCACTTCAGCTAAGAACCAGAACCTTTAGGGCACCATAAAATCAACAGAGAATTTTTGACAACTAATATTCCTACTCAATCACTTCAAAAAGGCAGAAAAAAATTTTACTTTATCTTTGTCTCTATTTCTCAATTTTAAACTTTTTTTATAGCTTTTTTTAAGATTATTTATTAAGCTATTTGACAGAGTGAGACACAGTGAGAGAGGGAACACAAGCAGGGGGAGTGGAGAGTGAGAAGCACACTTTCTGACAAGCAAGGAGCCCGATGCAAGGGCTTGATCCCAGGGCTCTGGGATCATAACCTGAGCCAGAAGCAGATGCTTAACAACTGAACCATCCAGGTGTCCCTCAATTTTAAACTTTAAATTCAATTTCTGAGCAGCAGAATCTCTTTTTAAACAAAATTTCATGGAAAATCCCTATACCTGTAATGTGTAAAACTCCTACTGAAATAGGAAAGACTGGCCAGTCGCCATAGGGCATGAAATGCCTCCAAGGATGCTTCAGAAACATTTGAAAGTCAGTAACCTAAGTAAATGTGCTACCTAAAAAACTAACAAAAACATTTTTTAAAGTATTTAGATTTAAATACCTGTCAGATTCCTGTGTTATATAATATACTGTAATTCTCTGTGAGACATCTGACAAGCACAATTTCTCTGAGCCTTAATTTTTCCCACCTATGAATTGATGACCTTACATTACAATCATGATGGTCTGTCAACCCTACAATTATACTTGATGAAGGCTGTAATAAAATTAGTAGTGGCCATTTCTGATTTCAGGACAGGCACATCATGAGAGTATATATTTTCACCTCTGCAGACCTCAATTTCAAGCTTCTGTTACCATCTCTGCTTTAGATTTAATGCCTTTAAATTATTACTACTACAGGGGCACCTGGCTCAGTTGCTAGGCATCTGCCTTCAGCTCAGGTCATTATCCTGAGGTGCTGGGATGGAGCCCTACATTGGGCTCCCTACTCATTGGGGAGCCTGGTTCTCCCTTTCTCACTCCCCCTGCTTGTGTTCCCTCTTTCGCTGTGTCTGTCTCTGTCAAATAAATAAATAAAATCTTTAAAAATAAATAAATAAATACTAAAAAATAAAATTGTTACTACTACATACCTTTTTCCCAGATCACAAGAAGCTAAATCTGAAAGGGGGTGCTGCCTACTCTTTGCACAGTGACTAGAACAAGAAACTAAGTGTGCCAAAAGGAGGAAAAGAATCAGACTTAAAACAATATTCTCAATGACTAAGGGAGTAACACAAGCCTTTGAAATAAAGAAGCTTCCTCAGTTACAAGAAAAGTCATGCTTATAAAAACCATAACCCAAAAATACATATGTACAATTATTTTCACTCTCTATTCTAAATCTGACCTCCTCTGACTTATTAACTTATGAATCAGTTATACGAGAGAATCAGACTAATGAAAGGTAAAATATTATGGAGCATTTTTCACCAAACTGAATTCCAAAAATACTTCATACAATAGTTAGTCGTGACTGCGTTTTTAGAAATCAGACTTTCCATCTCCAAAAATGCCAGAAAATACATTTCTGTGTATTCTTCTGCTAAATAATTTAGTGTATTGGTGAGTCATATTCTGCTGAAGTGACAGATCTCAGGGAAAAGGTTAACTTTAGTTATACAACAAAGAAAAAGCGTTATAAAATCAAGTTACAATTTAGTTCTTTTCATCTAACATGTTAAAAAAGAGAGAAACAGGCATTTCAACATAAAAAGGTATGAACTGTTAGACTGTACCAAAAATGTAGTTCTAGAGAGATGGGTTGCTAAATAAGTCATAAGTCTGTAATTATAAACCATTTGTACACAGGATGAACTGTTATAAATAGCTTTTTCCTAATAAGGGTCATGAGAAAGTCACACCATGTATGGTTTTAAATTATCGAGGAGACCACTCTCTAACCCTTAAGTCTTTTTTTTTTTTTTTAAAGATTTTATTTATTTATTTGATAGAGATCACAAGTAGGCAGAGAGGCAGAGAGAGAGGAGGAAGCAGGCTGTCCGCAGAGCAGAGAGCCCGATGCGGGGCTCAATCCCACAACCCTGGGATCATGACCCGAGCAGAAGGCAGCGGCTTTAACCCGCTGAGCCACCCAGGCGCCCCAGTCTAACCCTTAAGTCTTAACAAAGTCCCAGAGCCATCTCTACAAGCTCTGCTTAAATTCTCACAGAGGTTCACAACTACTTAATATCATCTTTACCTAAGGCCATCTCAGGTCTATTACACTGACAAAAAGGAGGTATTTTCATCCAGAGTTTCCCTGGCATAGTGCCTATAAAAGGATTTTCAGGGACACCTGGGTGGCTCAGTTGGTTAAGCGGCTGCCTTCGGCTCAGGTCATGATCCCAGCGTCCTGAGATCGAGTCCCACATAGGGTTCCTTGCTCGGCAAGGAGCCTGCTCCTCCCTCTGCCTCTGCCTGCCTCTTGGTCT
>ML103446.1:0-33691 GCA_003697995.1 Taxidea taxus jeffersonii
ATATACCACATCATCTTTATCCATTCATCTGTTGATGGACATCTAGGTTCTTTCCATAGTTTGGCTATTGTGGACATTGCTGCTATAAATATTTGGGTACATGTGCCCCTTCAGATCACTACTTTTGTATCCTTAGGGTAAATACCCAGTAGTGCAATTGCTGGATCTAAAGGAATTTTGCGTGACTACTTAGTGTTGAGCCATAAGAATATTCAAAGGTAGTAGAAAATGGATACCTTTCCTTGAAGAAGTTATGTGTGTTTGGATTCATGAGAAGACAATATAAGTCTTATTGTAATTGACAGTTATATTCTATCTTATTCTTGATCTAATTATTAGAAATTAGTGAGGTCAAACTCCTTTATTAGACATCCAGATGTGCTTATTTATTTAATTCATGTTTACTATTGCTAGATGCTGAAGACAGAGAACTGCATTGTCCCATGGTTTCCTTCCTGGAATAGAACAGCAGCAAAAGACCAGATTATCCAGCCCATGCTTCCTCAGTTCTGATGGTAGTGATTCTCTCAGATACCAAGATACCAGTGCAGGTGAGGAATAGCTAACAAAGGCACGGGTAAGAAGGAAAGTTATTTCTCCAGGGTGTGTGTGTGTGTGTGTGTATGTGTGTGTGTGTGTGTGTGTGTGTGTGTGTGCAGGGTGTGTGTAGTAAGAACATCAGATTTTTAGAGCTGGAAGTTTCCTGAGAAACTCTTGTATGTTACATCATCATTTTAGAGATAAGGACACAAAGACCTTGGAATGGCTAAGTGATTTGCCCAAGGTCACACATTTTAGCCTTCAACTCATGGAAGTAACAGTTACTTTTGGTAAAGCACAACTCAGCAGTATTCCAAGGGGCTGGAACTCTGCACCAAACTTTCTTTTTCCTTTTCCAGTATCATCATAATCTGCCACTCTTTACTGTGGTGCCTCAGGAAGAAGCGAGGGAGTCTTAAAAACCATCCAGCTCTCCAGATTCAATTGGCAGGTTAATCGAAAACAATTTTTTTATAGCACAATAAAGGACCTGGGAACAGTGGAACATTAATATTTGTTTCCCAAAGAGTGGACCCTGAGAGAATAAAGCTGCATGCAATTGAATTATGGTACCCATAGTGTGGGGGATGCATTTTGCATTGCTTCATTTTATACTACCATTAATCAGGCAGCAGAGAGCAAAGCTTGCCTCACTAACTGCTGCCAGAGCACCCCGAGAGAGATGTCACCCCAGTCCAGGGGAAGGGCAGTCAGCTTTCCTAAGTATCTTATGTGATTACAATATAGTTTTCATGATGCATTCTTAATAAAACAAAAGGTGGCCCTCTGACAAAAATATCATCTGGTTTTTATAATTTAAAATACAGCAATTTTATCAGCATTAACACTGATTGGCTGCCATTAGCCCCTTGCCTTCTAATAAAATTTATGATACCTTTCAGGAGCCCAATTTGATAGAAAGTGAAGTGATTGCACCCTGCTTAGATATCTCTCTGGCATCTATTCCAACAATAATGCGGTAATTTTATGCATGAAATAGCACAATTGGCATAAATAGTTATAATACTGAGTGCTGTCTAAGGAAACTGGCTGGTGGAAAATTAGAAAGCGCTTCACACTTTTGAAACAGGTAATTAGGATTTTTCTTCGTGCTCATACAAGGCAGACTGGAGTTTCATTTTATATTTCATGTTTCATTAAAATATAGGTGTTAAAAATAAATGTTGTATTTAAAACTGCATATATTATGAAATTAAAGGTATAGTACACAGTAGAGAGTGCAAAGTGTGCAATGGGACCTTGGAATATTACACTTAGTTGCAGGGGGAATTTTGTTTTGTTTTGTTTTGTTTTTTTATAGTCTGGACAGGTAACATAGCCTTATTTCAAGTATGTTACTTTGGAAAGGATTGATTTAGAAATAAGTTGCATTCAATCTCTAGGTCTTTAGCCCAAGAAACAGTGTGCTGCCTTGATTTAAACTCTAACTGAAGATGATCTTCATTTAATTGGCAGGTGAGGGTAGGCTTTAGGTCACATAGGATTGGCTGAGCAGCTTTGAACTTTGCATTGGGCTCAATAGTTCTCTGTCTATTCCACATTTCCATCCTGACCTTGGCTGCTCGTTCAGACCTGAATCAACCCCCAGTGGAACCTTTATGATTCTCTTGAACTGTATTCTGGTTTTGGGAGGCGGGCAGAGGGCTGTAATGGCACCATTGTATTAACCTCCACTTATGACCCAGCCAAGGGCAGGCTTTTAAGTTTTCCCAGCTGTGTCATTAAATTTGTTGCTCTGGCCCCACTGACATGACACCATCACAATCCCAGCACAGACTAATGACCACATTTGTGAAGGCGGCATGTTTTAGAAGAGAGTACACAAGGCTAATGGTCTAGAAAACTGGGCTTCTGTCTTGTTTTTCCGTAACTACCCATGTGGAATTAGGAAAGATACTGACATTTTGTATGCCTCAGTTTCCTTATCTGTGAAATGGGAAATATACCCTCACTCTGTTTCTTAGAAGTTTGTTGTGAGCATACAGATTGCAAAACTAGGAGTTAAAAGCAAAACAACACTTCAGAGATGCACAGTGTATTGCTATGTTCTAATGAAAAAGTACATGCAAAATGAAAATAATTTTGTTTTTTTACAATAAAAATATTTTTTCTTACAGTGTTTGGAGATATGAGAGTAAGCTGTGTCAGTGATTTAGAAGGATATTACAAAACATTCTTAGAATTTAAGATGTATAAGAACCATACCATAGGAAGAGCAACAATATTTATTGTGATGAAGTAAAATTGCAAGGTCTCTGGCAGTTAGTCCAGTTTTCAATAGAAAATCATAAAATAGGGAATAAATTCAGCATTGCTAATAATCTCACTGTAAATTCTGTTCATTATTTCTATCATGTTTTGTAGTGATTGCAGTGTAAAGCTGTGGTCTATTAATGTAATAATATATTCACATTCTCAAGCAAGTCTAGAAAAAATACCTAGTCCATCAGAAAAGTGATCATGCAAAGGAAATTGGGGACAAATGCTATATTCATTAACCTTTATCAGTGACACTAAGTTCTAGACAGAAGTCACATCATGTTATAGTTATTGTGTATCCATAATTAAGACAACTTTATTTGTAAGTTCTAATTTTTAAAATAAAGATTTTTGAGAGGCTCCTTTACAAAAGCCATTGGGACTTAACATGTTCCTCTTTACTTTATGCTCCATTCCGCCAATAGAGTGAGCTTTCTAATCCTCAAAGCTGATTATATTTTTTCCCAGCTTGTGGAGGGAAATGCACTCTCCAGGAGAGAATATCATGGAAGAAATGACTCAGCCTTCTTTTTCCACATCCTCTCACTTATCCCTCCCTAAAGGATGAAGGGGAATGGCTCAATAATTGAGACTGAGAAAAGGGCCTGTGGTTCACCTCTCTATTCTCATTTTTAGATCTGCCTGGCTGAAGGATGGGAATAGGTCTTACCAGCTTCAGTTTCTCGGTAGTGAGAAACTTAGAATGGAATGATTATACTTTCGGTTCTCTATTGTGTCGATAACACTGAGATCTTGGCACATAGTCTGTGCTCAATCATTGTTTGTTGGATAAATAAATGACTAAACACACCAGGATGCAGGGCAGGGATCCTGGATGAGTGTATCAAACTTGAAGACACAAAACTCTCCCTGGGGTGGGTTATCTTGAGGTCTAGACTAGGAGGGAAAGAATAAAGAGGCCTAATTATGGTCATCCATCTAAGCCATGTTTTCAGATCCAGTTTTGTCAGATATAAAGTGGAGACTCTTTCATCAGTTTGATTTGTGTCTTTTTTTCTTCTAATTTGATTCAAAACTGGAAGAGAAGACTGATAAACTTTCATTTCCACATCCCAACTTTTATTCTCTGCTTGAAACTACTAATTCCAATTTGTCTAATACATAAAGTTCAAATATATTAGAATAACTAATGAGAACTTTCATAGCTTGACATAATTATTTTATAGGAAGAACAGTGGAACCAGAGTGGATAACAGAAACTCAGTACAGGAAAACGGAATGAACAGACACTTAGGAGGAAGACTAAGAAATACAGACAGAGTAGAGTTGACAAATATTTCAACAAAACACACGGGGTAAAAATTTGTTGGTCAGAAATATTTGCACGAAAGAGGAAAATATTGACATGTGCTAATAATATATGCTATTCTTATATATTTTTAATAGACTCTGCACCATTTATCAATTTTAAACACCCTTACATCTGAAATTTTTCTCAGTTTCAGGATGATTGAGTTTAAGCTCAGACACCTGGGGACCTGTCCACATATTTGTATCCCTAATGCGAACTTTGGCTCAGTCATGAAAAAATACACTCTTAAAATTCCATTAAAATAGTGCAGACTATGGTTTTTGAAGAAACAGATTCATGCTATTGGCAAATGCCCTTTAGATATCTCAAATCCAGGAAGAAAGTTACTGCAAACTCTCTAAGGTAAAAAAAAAAAAAAAGTTAAGGAACTTAAGAGTTTACAAAAAAGTAGCCTGTTTTATTCTATCTAGATGTAGTCATCACACTGATTCACTTTGAAAATTAGTAGTGAGCCTTGTGTGCTGAAAGTAGAAAAATTGATCAAGAGAGGAAGGAATTTCCCCAAGAAAGAATCAGAAATTCTTGGTACGTAAATTTTAGAGTGAACTTAGCAATGTATGGATTTTGCTTTCAGTTACTTTTGCCAAAAAGCAAAATTTCCATATGTACAACTGAAAAGCTAAAAATAAACTGATTTTAGCTGAAAAAATTCATTTATTCATTAGCTAATTTATTTAACAAATGCTTATTGGCAGGAACAGTGGGATCATGAGAAGAATAGAGATTTTGATGTGAGACAGACTTACTTAGGTTTGGGCTTTTGCTTGTTTGTTTGTTTTGTTTTTAAAGATTTTATTTATTTATTTGACAGAGAGAGATCACAAGTAGGCAGAGAGGCAGGCAGAGAGAGAGGGGGAGGCAGGCTCCCTGCTGAGCAGAGAGCCCCATGCAGGGCTTGATCCCAAAACCCTGAGATCATGACCTGAGTGGAAGGCAGATGCTTAACCCACTGAGCCACCCAGGTGCTCCTGAGCTTTTGCTTTGTTAATGATTCATTTGACAAATCATTTACCCTTTTCAGGATTCGGTTTCCCCACTTTGCAAGCCAAGGATAATAATGACTTTATCATGTTTTTGTGAAGATTACATAATATATAAAGAATCAAATACAGCATACACAGAAAATGATTCCTTTTTATCTCTTTTCCTCACTCGGTTCTTCCCCATCTCCCTCTTCTAAGTGTCGGGGAAGCAAAGATGACCCAGATATTACATTGTCATGAAGAGTTGGCAGTTTAGTGGAGGAGCAATGTAATACAAAAGTAAAACCATTCACCCATGTGCTATGTACTATGTATAGGATCCAACTCTGCCTGGAACTTCCAAAGAAGGCTTCAAAGAGGAGGTGTTGCAGAAGCAATGGCAAGAGAGAGAGAGAAAGAGAGAGTGAGCATGCTAAGGCCAAGAAACTACAGGTGGGTTGGCATAGCTAGAACATAAGATGTTCACTAGCTGAACAGACAGACTGAAGCCAAGATGCGTGACTTAGAGAGCCATGCTAGAAGCTGGGGCTTTTTCTCTGTGTGTTTTTGGGGATTCACACAAGCTTTTAAGCAGAGATTAGCTGGGTCAGTCTCACTTCGGAAATAACACTCTTGTGACCATGTAGATAGTAGAATAAAACCTGGTAAGTAATCAGTTAGTTCAGGATATTTCTTTTTTTTTTTTTTTAACTTTTCTTTCTTTTTTTTAAAAATAGATTTTATTCATTTATTTGACAGACAAGATCGCAAGTGGGCAGAGAGGCAGGCAGAGAGAGAGAGAGGAGGAAGCAGGCTCCTTGCCAAGCAGAGAGCCCAATGTGGGACTCGATCCCAGGACCCTGAGATCATGACCAGAGCCAAAGGCAGAGGCTTAACCCACTGAGCCACCCACGCGCCCCAGTTCAGGATATTTCTTTAACAAAATAAGTGCAGGTAAGGAAAAACAGATTTCAAAGGCATTTAAAAAGTATAAGAGAGCTCTGTGAAATGGCAGTTATGAGGAGATACATCAAATACATTCTTTTCCAAAGCAAAAATATAATTTTTGAGGACAGGATCTAGCTAGCAGAAGCCATAGATGTTGCATTTCAATGCTTCATCTCCCGAGAGTTACCAAAGATATAAGAGGAGATACTTCTAGGATGGTTACTTCTATTTCTAAAGGGGAAGCTTTGGCATTCTTCATAGCTTCATAGATGACCTTTATGTAAAATGCAATGAGACAAATCAAATAAGTTAAATAAGAGGTATGGAGAGAAGAGTTTTATGACTGATTTCAGGCGATACATGTTAACAACAGATCCAAACATTTATGTGTTAGAGAAAGTAGAGGTTACATGATTTATTTTCCTCTGCTAATGTAGTTAATCTATAGGCATCTGGTTAATTTTTTACTGTTATGTCTTCCTGATAATATCCAAAGAATGCTGCTTGACACAAACACATTGACACCCACAGTTTTGATCCCTCCCCACACAGGAGTTGATCTCTTTTCCCCCATTTGCTCCTCCCTTTCTTGATCCTTCACCCTAGGTGATTGGCCCTCCTCTCTTCTGTACCCCACTGGTCTAGAGATTGAAAAGATATACTCATTATACCAAGAAGACTAAAATATTAGCTATCCAAAGCACTTTTTTTTCCTTCCTTAGAACAACTTCCACTTGTTATTTTCTATGATCTTCAATGTTAAATTCATAATTTTTTTTAAATATCAGAGATTCAGCATCCTGGAAGTACTAATGAGATATGCAAATACTGTTATTTAATGTTGCACTTCACTTAATCTTCTCTCCTTATCAGAATAATTTTTGTAGCGTTGCCATCTTTAGCGGCTGATGCCTTTTATGGCCTCCAGGTGCATAAGCTTTGCCCCAGAACCAAGTAAATGGAATGCTATTTCAGATAATATTAGAGTGTTTCTGAGATCAGAAGTAATTGGAAGAAGTCTTTAATGCTTTTTAGAAGCACTGTCATCCTTTAGTTTTAAAGTTCTGAACATAATGTGAAGAACTGAACTAAGAAAATAGATGTAGTTTCTTCTCAAGTGTCTTTACCATTTAAATGGGGTGAAAGATAAACATATGTGTTAAGTACCTCTATAACAATATATAATGTTATATGATCAATTGCCAGATTATGTGGATATATGCTAAGTAAAAGTATATAGAGTAAAATATCCCTTAAACAATTACATAACACAGTGATATTAAACCAAAACTTGCAAAACAAAAACTATTCAGAGATGAGAGAATATCATTCATTCATTCATTCATTATGAAAAACAATATTTACTACTGGGTGGCAGATGCTGTTTTATGTATTGGGCTAAGGTGGTGAATAAAGTAATAAAAACCCCTGATGTAATGAGATTTATAGACTACATAGAATAAAGTAAATAAAATAAAATAAAGTAAAATAAAGTAAAGAACTTTATCCATGAGTTTTACTAGAAAAGGGAAGAGAGACATGTATAAAGGGAATGTAGAGCCAAGGAAGTTAAAATGAGGGGTATTACAGGCAGTATATAGAGAGGAGAACAATACATTAGAGATTATCAGTTCAGTAAAGAGAGAGAGGTAAAATTGCAGGAAAAAGTCCCTTTGAATATTTTGGAGAGGATAGGATATGTTGTGCAAGGAGAATATTTGGCTTTCAAGGTGGGCAAGAAAAATTTCATTGAGAATCACCAGAAGAAAAGCATGTGAAGTGAGAGTACAGGTATACTGGTTGACTTTGGTGAAGGGAGATAAGGATGCTGTCCTCTTATTTCTTCATTTTTTAAGTAAAATAAAAGGTGAGTTCATCAACAGGGGGATGGTAAAAGTTTAAGGAGAAAGGAAAAGTGATGACTGTGTTCTAGAATAAATCTGTGGAGTGTAGGGAACTAAGGACATATAGAAAGACTACAGGGACATCCTGAGGACTTAGAAGGGATGAATGATTAGAAACTTAAAGTGAGGGGCACCTCAGCGGCTCATTTGGCTCAGGTCATGAGCCCTGCATCAAGTTCCCTGCTCAGTGGGGAATCTAGTTGTCCCTCTCCCTCTAATCCTCCTCCCCATTAGTGTGCTCTCTGTCTCAAATAAATAAACAAAATCTTAAAACAAAAAAAAAAAAAAAAAAGAGAGAAAAGAGAAGGAAACTTCAAGTGAAACTAATTAGTATTATCACATTCTGTTTTGCTTTTTTCCCAACCTGCATTCCATAGTTTTGGTGCACAAGTGGGACAGGTAAAGAAATAAGTTTACCAAGAAGAGTGGGGAAAGCAAAGGAGATGAGGGTATATGTAAGGGAATGAGTAAGTGATTGACCTGGAATGGAAGCCAGGGAAGGAAGGAAGAGAAGACATGGATCTTGGACAATGAAAAAATAACAGGCTACAGACTGGAAAATAGTATTGATAAATTGTTGGCTTGGAGTTAGTGGCAAAGAAGTATTGGGGATTCATGAAGTGGACACACAGCTGAAATGTTGGAGGGAACAAAGTGACTGACAGGGCAAGTTTTAGGTTGAGATATGAGTGCAAGAGGCTTCAGTGAGTTGGGAAACTCATACGGTCAGTATAATCATGTGTAGTTTGAGAATGGGTATTCTCAAACTATTTGGAAAGGCAGATGTGAGTAAACATGGGAACAAAGTATCCGTTTGAAGAGGAATTACTAATGGAGACAATTAAATGTGACCTTCATACCAGAGTAATAACAGTGACATAAAAATAATTGTCATTCTGTTCCCAGTCTCTTATTCAAACAAATAAAAGCATCTGACATTAGGAAGAAATACAAGCTGCATGAAATATATTCTAAAGAATTGCTCTATTTTCTCCTCTGATTTCCCATTCTAGTGCCATTTGTAAAATTTAGAAAGCATCTCCTTTGCTATATGTTGTTGTAAGTGAATCTATGTTGGTTTCTAGTAATGCTATCTTATTTTTCAAGTCCTATGGCCACTGCAAAGTCATAAATAAAAATAAGTATGTGGCATTTAGGAAAATACAGGTAAGGACTTGCTGAGTTTAAAAAAAAAAAGTGTATACAAATCAACAATGATTGAAAAATGCATCAGGAAGTAACAATAAAGATGTCACATTATATAGCTAATTATTTCCTTAAAATATATTTTAAATGTTGACATATTTAGTGATATTATTGAATAGTTCTTACTCAAGAAATAATTTCATACACAAGTATCTTCCTTTCTTTTATCTTTTCCCATTTTCTTTTTCTTTTTTAAGATTTTATTTATTTATTAGACAGACAGAGATCACAAGTAGGCAGAGAGGCAGACAGAGAGAGGAAGGGAAGCAGGCTCTCTGCTCAGCAGGGATGCAGGGCTTGACCCCAGGACCCTGGGATCATGACCTGAGCTGAAGACAGAGGCTTTAACCCACTGAGCCACCCAGGCGCCCCTATCTTTTCCCATTTTCAAAACCTGGGTCTTTATGCCACAAGACCCCAATCATAAACTATACCTTTCTCTCCTTTACCAGCTGGGGTGGCAATGGAAGAACTCTAGATTGTGTCATACTTGTGCTCATGAATTATGAGGACAAGTAAAGTCACGCATATCTGGAATGTCTATTTGCCAGAGGCTCCTGATGACTTTTTTTTTTAACCCCAGACCAGTCATGAGCACCTTGCCATACAAATAATAACATATGCTTGAGATAAAACAATATTCATTAAGTTTAAAAAAATGAGCTGATATAATTAATAAATCAAACTACTCAAATAAGGTTTTTTTTAATATATCACTTTTCTATTTCCTTAAATTAATTTTAGTTTTTGGGAAACCATAATGAGACTGAAATAGCTAGTTTGGCCACCGGTGTAAATACTTAATTAGGCTGTCCTGCCAGGTGCCTTCTGAGCACACTTAACTGTAGTAAATTGCATTGAGACAGGCTCCACTGATCCCAAAGGTGATGGAGGCCCAAGTGAGGACAGTTGATTATCTTGGTCTACATTCAGAAAACTTGGAGTTTGCACAATTAGACTAGCCTACTCATGAAATTAGACCCCCAGGAACTTTTTTTCTTAAATGAAGGGGCATCTTATTTCAAGGAATGGGAGATATTCCTGCAACCAGACCCTTAGCCATCTGTTCAGTTCCTGGTTATAAATAGAATTGTAAGGCAAACACAATTTTTAGTTGTACTGAACATATATACTTAAATGTATCTATCAAAAAGCTAGGTTTTTGTTTACTCAAAAGCACTTGTTAAGGAAACAGCAGAGAAAGGTAATTTTTTTTAACACATTCTATGTACTAGCCACTCATAGGCATTTTTCATCCATTATCTCATTTAAGAATTTCCTCCGTATTTTATTTGTCCTGGATATAAACAGAAATAATGCTTTCAATCTGCTTCTCTTCCATTCACTGCAGAATTTATAGTTTTGATAGAAAATAAGACATAATTAACTAGAGAATAGCATAACAGATTAATCAAGTCTAAGACTCAGATATAGGCTATGGGTTATATATGTATGGTAAAGAAAGAATCCATGACTGGATTAGAATTGGTATATGAAGAAAAGTATCAGTCTTGAACTAGTGGAATTTTTATAAACTAGAGGAATTGCTGGTAGATGTGTGGAGGGATTTGAATTTGGGGATTTGAGAAAAGAGGGTTTTAACAATCTTATCACAGTGCTCTGAGCTTGGTGATTCAGAAGAGCATCTCACCCCCTAATCTAGGATCAATAGAGGTGAAAATTGTTCTAGAATAATTCACAACAGATTAAGAAGAATTGTCTTAGAGGAAAAGTCTAACCTGCCATGGGGAAGATATTCCATTAAATGTTGTCTATGTATGTTGTCTCCCTTTACTTTTTCTTTTAATGCAAATAACTTTGGGAGGAGGATCAATTATGTTTGTAATGTCAGAGTAAACTAGTTTCTAAAACCATTTTCCTTCTTGGAAGAAAATAGCTGCATGAGTGAGCTGCATGAGTGAGGCACATGTGTGTGGCTGCAAAAGCCCCGGACTCAGGCAGACCTGCCTGGCTTTAGATCTCAGCTCTGCCACTTTTATATCTCTGTGTCTCTGGGCAAATTCTTCAGCTGCTTTAAGCCTACTTTCCTTGATTCTCTGAAGTCAAGACAAGAATAATAACCAATTTCAAGTTGTAGCTGTGAGGATCAAAGAGACAACCTATGAAAAGTATTTAGTGTAGTTTCTGGTACATAATAAGCTATCTATAAATGTTTGCTGTTGTTATTTTTATTATGAGAAGCGGTAGAAAGCTAGAGAAAGAATACTGAGGGGCATAAGGGCTTAGGCATCAGAAACGTCTCAAGGATGCTGGTGCATAAAAAAGAGGGGGAGAGAGAAATAACACCTTAGCTAACTTTAGTTTTTCATTGGACTTGCCTTGCTGAGTAACTCAGAGAAGTGTTTTGTGAAAGGGCCACAGGATTTCCTACCAATACAATGTTTTACAAATTAGTAATTATAATATCCTGCAATGTGGTATTCTAGAATGTCTCGTGCCCATTTTATCCCTGCTTTTCATGGTTCTCTGAGGATCTTTGGAAGGTAGTGTGTCCAGCACCCATTCCATTCCACCAGTCCTAAAGGCATCACCCTCTGCAGCCAAGGTCCACATGCTGCCCTGGGCCTGGACACAGAGGTAGCATCAGGGCGCTGACCATCTGAATGGTACTTGTTATTTCCCCACATAAAATCATCAGTCATAGGCAAAACAGATGAACCCAGCACTTCCAGGAGAAGTCTCACCATTTTGTTAGCAGAAGGAGTAAAGCCAGAGCAAAGCTGATGATATACTATTTGGCTTCCTTGGGAATTTCAGTGTATTGTGATTGGGACAGTGTGGCCAAAGCAGCTATTTGAGGTCAGCTCCCTCCTCCAGATAAGTTTCTAATGAACGTGAGACTACAGAACATCCTTTTTGTTCTCCCTGGTTGCTCTGATTCAGGCAGTAGGATAATGTTTTCTTCCCATTGCAGGTGTATAGAAAATGCTGGAGGTTATTTTTTTCCCTACACAGGATGAGACAACTCAAGCCGGTTTGAAATATTTATTAAGAAACCAATAGTATTTCATTTTAAGTTCATTGTTTCAGTATGTTTCCATTCATTTAAAATAAAAATTTTATTTCAGGTTCTCTTAATAATGCTACTAAGAAAATCTCCTTTTTGAGCAGAAAACAATATTAAATTTTTAACAGTCCTTTTAGGGATTATCATTTTAGATGTGGAATTGTGGATAAGTTATTTAATCTCTTGTGAGTTTGTTCACCTTAAAAAATAATAATGCTCAGTCATATTAATCGGGCCAAATTTCAAGTGAAGTAAGGTTCTAGGAAGTCCCTTATCTTTCATGGTTTTGCTTACAAGTTGGGGAGAGAAAAATAGCACACAAAACAATTAGAAAACCAAAGAGGAAAATTATAATCTAGTGCCAATTTGTGTCGTACTGAGGATAATTAGGCTGGAAGGATCCAAGTGGGAGGGATTAATGTCAATTGAGTAGCCAGCTATAGTTTCACAGAGAGTGTGAAATTAAACTGGGCTTTGCCAGATGGATCGACTATAGATTGACAAGGAGAACATAGGAGGGCTATAAATTTAGAGGTAACAGCATAAGCAGAGATGAAAGGCTGGGAAGGAGCACAGTAATGTGAATGGTGACATTCATGCTGCCATTAAGCAATATGGCCGAGAAAACATTGAGACCAGGAGAATATTCCATTTGTCATAGTTCTAAGTGTTCTCCATGTGCTTTATAAAATACTTAAAAAAAAAAAAAATACAAGGAGATGGTTTTGGCCAAAGCAGTCATAAGACTGGAATCAAATAATCCTGGGCTTACATTTCAGTTGTGCTACTTTTAGCTGAGTTATCTTGGCCAAAGCATTTAAATCTGTCCGTATCAGTTTACTCATTGCTAAAATGGCAGTAGTAATTCTCAGAGGAATTTTGTGGAGAGAAAAAAAAAAAAAAAATGAATGTGAGACATAGTGCTTGCTATGGAGGGAATCCAGGAGTGGTTGCTAGTATTATGATCGCCATTGCCATTGCTGTTACAATTTTTAGTAGTAACAATAGTGTTCTGACCTTTACAGTAAGATTAGATTGATTTTAAGTGGCATGGGATATAGTTACATACGTATAATCTCAAATACACGGTGGAGAGCTTATATCAAAGGCAACATATATCCACACCTATTTACCTGAGGTCATCTCCATTTAAACCTATGGTCCTGACATAAATATCAAAAGTGCTTTTTTCCGCTCTCAAATATGTTCGGCCTGGTCAGTAAATTATACAGTCATATCTTGTATAACCAATGCAGGGCAATACAAAGCAGTGTACCTTTTTCATCAGGAAGAGTGATGGGGTGGAAGCAGTGTTTTAGGAAGAGTTCTGTGGTCATGGCATCCAAGAGGCTTAGAGGGTGACACCAGGAAGAAAAGCAAGGTAGCTGCCATTATTGGTAGCACCCTTGATTCAGATAAGAAGGATAGGGATAGGAGAATTCAAGATATGTCCTAGGAACAAAACCAGGGCCCAGGAGGGAAAGGACACTTTCTTCTCTTTGAACTGACCCCTGATGGCTGACGCCTGACACTTAACTCTCAAACCCTTCCTGGAAAAACTCCAGTCCCCCATCACAGTCCTTTATTGTTGGAAACCCAATGATCAGGGAGGCAACTCCAATCCATCCTGAGAAGGGGAGTCAAAGCCCCTATTCACTTTCACTTAATCTAAGACAAGTAGCATAAACAACTTGAACTATGTGAGAAATAACTCCCCTGTGATGATTCACTGAATTTCAGGGTGTATATGGTAATTGCCCCCTGTCTAAACTGCTCTGAACATTTATGTTGAATGACCTATTGTCATGTCCCCAACTTGGGCATGTCCTATTTGATATTTCAGACCATGCCATTCTCAAGAATAGACTTCTCTAGTGAAGGTGGGGTAGTTTAATTGAGACTAAAAAATCTACTTATTGGGGCACCTGGGTGGCTCAGTGGTTAAGCCTCTGCCTTCGGCTCAGGTCATGATCCCAGGGTCCTGGGATTGAGCCCCGCATCGGGCTCTCTGCTCAGTGGGGAGCCTGCTTCCCTTCCTCTCTCTCTGCCTGCCTCTCTGCCTGCTTGTGATCTCTTTCTGTCAAATAAATAAATAAAATCTTTGAAAAGAAAAAAAAATCTACTTATTATATAAAAGAACAAAGGTAGGAGGATGAGGGATTCTGGTGGTCTGAGAGCTCTTTCTTAGCTGAGTGCAGTGATGGATGATACTAGGGAGGTAGAAGCAGACTGGATGGAGTCGAATTCTCTGCACAGTTCAGGTGTGGACAGTGAGGACTGACTCCAGGAGGGTGGAGACCAGAGACTGGAGCTTAGGCACTGTGTTAGGAAGGGTTGAGAGGAGAGGACCTGGAGAGGGACTTTAGAGAATATAAATCTGGGTTCTGGATATCTGTGGTTATGTATGGGGTATGCACCGTAAACCCTTTTCCCATCTCACAAAGGTAACCGCTAGAACATAAAACGTTCTGCATTGCTGTCTGGTGCTTTCAGAGTTTGGGCACTTTTTCTGGACCCTGTGGAGAGGAGCTGGGTCTTGTGGCTAAGTTAGGACAGTGAGTCCTTTCAGATCAGTTGGCAGGCTCAAAGCTAGCGGACTGATGAAATCTGGACAAGAAGAATATCGAAAGCAAAATTCTGGTTTGGGGATGTTTTGTTCTCAGACTTTTGACCACGCAACTCTGAAGGAGAGCCATAACATCTGACTAAGGTCTTTCTTCTTTGGGAGGGTTTTCCAGAAAGCCCCAAACTAATTAAGTTCATAAACTTTTAAATGCTAAAGATGAGCTCTTAATTTAAAAGAAATCTAAAGTGAACCCTCTGGTAAAGCATGGAATCCTTTTGTAATGCAAATAACCCCTCCCCAGTGCCATTATATTATCTTGTAAGTTTCTGAGTTGGGAAAATGCTGGGCCCACCTGTACTCCATTCACAGCACACTGAGAAAGCAGAGCATAATAGATGGTGAGCCCTAGGAATATTTCAACCCTAGCAGCATGGTTCACTGTTGTCTATGACATGTTGTTAAATTATTGATACCCAGCCAGGCTTTGGGACACAGGCTTTGTTGTTCTGAGCTAACAAAGCACCTGAGAGAAAGCCATAATGAGAGAGCAGGGACTTAACTATGATGGGCTAAGTCTTCTGGGCCTCCTGTAACAGGAATCCTGCCTGAAACAGGAGAGGGCTACAAATTATTTGGACTGACCACTCTTGCAAAAGAAAGAGAAAATAGGTGCATTAATGAAATTCTTACAACAGATGGTAAACTGTCCTTGGATCCTCTGGTGGGGGAAAAGGGAAAAAAAACAAAACAAAACAACTTTGAAAGAATATTTTATATGATTATATCACACAAAATCCACTTACTCTGAGGACTCACAGAAAGCTATGTAAGAGACATTCAGTTAAATTATTTAACAGAAGATGACAGAAAAGAATTAGAGAAAGAAATTTTCCCATCTCAAGTTAAAACAACAATCCACTCTCTATCCACGGGTAAATCTCTGGGTCCAGATGGTTGCCCAACAGAATTTTAGCAAACATTTGGAGAGATAATAAGGCCTGTAACAGTAGATAATTACTCACTTATATATGGCTCAGTGCCCCCTCATCTACATTAGTTTCTATAGCAGGTTTTTTGCCAAAAGAAAGGCAGCAGACCCCTGCTCTATTTTTTCATTTGTAATTTTCTCTTGCATCACTCTGTGCAGGTGCCAGGAACCGTCCTTTTTATTTCACTGTCCTTATGAAGACCTTTGAGCACAATGGGAAGTGAGGAGATATTAAATATTACTGAAATGAGATATGGAAACAGCTACTGGGAATCCCTCCAGGAAAATAGGTAACGGTTCACTTTAGTTGTCAGGAAACCTCATCCAATTAATATGTTTAAGGGAGGGGACTCCTATTTACCCTTCTTCCCCACTTCGACCACTCATTTTCCCAAGAGGAGCAGTAAACACTGGCATTTCAGGAGTATGTAGGATTGAACATCCACCCCAGAGGGTACAGAGCAAAGGTCACAGACATTTTCAACAGCAACTAGTTCATAGCCATTTTGCCAGAGGCTTAATGGAGGCTGATGAGTTTAGCTACAATCTGTGCTCTAAGGCTGAGAAGGGTGAGGCTCCAAAACTGCAGGCTTCACTGACCAGACGGGCTATAAATGTCTCTACAAATTATAGACGATTCTGGGAGACCATAATCCTTCCCTCTTGTAGATTTTCTTTTTTCCTCTCTACAGAGCATTTTACACAAACTAATACTTTCACCAACTCCATGATTTCAGACAAAGTGATTTTCCCATTTTATAGATGGAGAAACTGAGTGCCAAATGTCTTTTTAGCTGTCAACACTTTGAAGATGAAACAGATTTGAAACATAAGTCATTTCAACCTCAGTGACATCTATGCACAGAAAGCACATTAATGTTTACTGATTAATGTGATGGTAATTGTCACTTACTGAGTGCTTCGTATGTATTAAGCTGTGCATATGTTAGATTGCTCAGTCTTCACCATCCTTTAGAACATTTACTCTTACCTTTGCATGTGTTTAGAATACACCTGAGGAGACTTTAAAAAATCTGATGCCTGCTTCCCAGATCAATAAAATCAGAATCTTTGGGACCAGACATCAGCAGTTTTTAAAGCTCCTTTAGTATGCAACTAACGTTAAGAACATTTTGGATAAGAAAGCTAGAAGAGATACAGAGAAATGGAAGAATATCCAGAGTTAACAATAGGGTGGCATTGTCTTTTATTTTTCAGTGAAAGAGATTTGAGTAATACAATGAGTAGAAAGGACTAGTAAAGAGGAAACAAAGGAAACACAAGAGAATGGGTCATTTAATGGAGCAATTTCTTAGGGGAAATCAGAAAATGGGAGGATTAGCCATTTTCACCTTTATGTCTTTGTGTACTTACAGATTTCTATTGTAACATCTATTACCTTAAATTCTTTGTTTATTCAACTGGCTTTTTTCCAGACTATACATTGTTTGAGGCATGATGGTTCTATGTCCAGAACCTTGAGTAATGTCTGAGATACAACAATCTCTCTGATTCACATAAACAAAAGAATGAGTTTAGGGGGTGCTTGGGTGGCTCAGTTCTTAAGCGCCTTCGGCTCAGGTCCTTGGTTCCTGGGACTGAGACCTGCATTGGTCTCCCTAGCTCGCTGGGAAGCCTGCTTCTCCCTCTCCCACTCCCCCTGCTTGTGTTCCCTCTCCACTGTGTCTCTTTCTGTCAAATAAATAAATAAAATCTTTTAAAAAAAATGAATTCAGGAAATTTAAAAACCTTCCATTCATGGAAAAGACTCTCCACTGTCTCTCACAAAGTGCTTGAAACTTACACCATTAATCATTCTTTTAGGGTAAAGCTCTGATAACAACCTGAGTTAAGAACTGGTTGCAAGGACATTACAAGGCCCTGTGCTACCTTCAGCCATTTGTGCGTCTGCATAAATTGTTTTGACTGATTAGCCTATCACTTACCAACAGGAACCAAAGAGAATGTGAATCTAAACAGGTTGTCACCATTTAGTGTGGTTAAACACAACAGAGGGTACATCCCAAAGCACTGGAGTGTGTTTCAGGCCTCTGGGAGGCAACAGGGAGGTCTGAAAAGCTTAGAGCCAGGATAGCCAAGCCAAATGTATGTATGTATATTGGGTGGTTGTCTGAGAATTCAATGGCACCCAAACCCCTGGGGTCTAAAGGCTATCTCAGAGCCAGATTTAGAAGTCACACATCATGCTATCACTTAACATCATTTGTGCTCCTCAGTTTTCAGTGCATACACTCCTAAAGAAATTGGGGAATAGAAGATACCACTTTTCATTCAGATGGACTCATTCATTCCAGAGGGAACATTATTTGGTTTGTGAAATATTCTGTGAATGCAGAAAAGCACCCCATACAATGCTGCAGTTCATAACTGTAGCCAGCAGGGGCCCTCATGTCATGGCATCCCTCAGTGCTCAATGGAGCCACTGGTTAGGATAAGGGGTAAGGCCATCTTTTGCTGGCCCCACACTGGAAACTATACCATCTGGCCCAAATAGCTCTGTACTGCTCTAACCCAAACTCATTCCTTTTCTCTTCAGAATGTCTGTTTTTATGATTAGCATGTTTCAGATTCTTTCAGCTCCTCACCTTAGTCTCAAATCCTTTCAGCCCCTCACGTTAATCATGAAACATTTTCACTTCTGAAATCACTACTTCAGAATTATTGCTCTTTAGCCTCAATTTCCCATCTTTCCATCTTACTCATTCGAATATCCCTACCATAAGGATTCAGACTTCTGTTTATTTGACCCCTATTTAATTTGTTTTGTTATCCATAAGCTTTTAAGCTGCTTTCACTTCTTTTCTATCTAGATTTGATTGTTTGACCCACCATTAAAATTAAACCTTATACAAATGGTAAATTATGTTTCCCCTCTGTCCTTTGTTGCTCCCATCTGGGACAAAGTCTACTCTTGGATATCGCCAGGAAATAACATATTCTGTTGGGAAAAAAATCACATAACAGAATAATATAATTCCACTGTGAATTCATGTTGTTAATCTCAACTGATTCTTAATAGTATTACTATCCAATAATTCTGTTATGTTTATCTGGTCAGTTTTCTCTCCAACTTTTACAATGGCTATTTCATTTTCATTAATCTTCCGGTTCTCCCAATCTACCCTCTGCCCATTCTCAGCAGATGATCTTATATCTCAAGTAACAGGGGAAAATGAAACCATAAGATGGGAGCTCCTTTGCCTTTTCATCTCC
The DNA here is from genome assembly GCA_003697995.1 of Taxidea taxus jeffersonii. Lineage (NCBI taxonomy): Eukaryota > Metazoa > Chordata > Mammalia > Carnivora > Mustelidae > Taxidea > Taxidea taxus. Next base: position 18,990 of record ML103446.1, read on the forward strand.
ATGTCTATCTATACTCATTCTTTTCTTGTTATACCTTGTTAAAAAAAAAAAAAAAGGAGGTATCCATCTTCTGTATTTCAATTCTTTCCTGTATATTTAGGAATAGTATATTCTTGGCCATACATTCCCTCTGTTGAAACTTCCATCAGTTCCTTTTATAGGATTATTTCAACTAGCATTAAGCTTCAATCTGTTGTAAATAAAACTGTACTTTCAGCTCTACTCTCAGCCTCCAGTACTACCCTCTACCTTACCTTAAAACTATTTTTCTCCTTACCTTAAAACTAGTATATTTGAGAGATTTTAATTTTCAATTTCTATATTTCCCATGAACTCTTGAACACATTTTGATCAGGCTTGCATCAGAATCCCTACTACTCCACCAAAGGCCCTGGTCACCAAAGTCCACCTATGTCCTCAAATCAATTTAAAACTTTTTGTTTCCTTTTTTTTTTTTCCCCCCTTGACTCCTTAGTGAAATCAAACATCTCTTGCTTCCTTCCCTGGAAATTCTCTTTCTGTTATTGACATCAACACCATATTTTTTGTGTATACTCCTACTGGAAATTCCTTCTGAGTTTTGCCTCTAAATATCATAATTCTCAAATACTCTACCTTTTATTAACCTTATTCTCTACCCTTTCCCCAGGCAATTAGCTTTAATCATAGCATCTTCTCATATGTTCATTCATGACTCAAATTTGAATCCCTACCTTAGGTTTTTCTCTGAACTTTACCCATATGCTCAGCTGTCTAAGTGACATTTCCAATTGTATAGATGCCTCAAAGTCTTATGTAAAAGACTACATATGAATCTATGATGTCCTATTGCCGAAATGCTCATCTTCTATGATTTTCTTTTTATATTCTTAGACAGACTATTTTTCTTGTTATTACATTGACTGGAAACTCCAATAGTATGAGTAGAGGCAATGATAGTGGACATTTCTAACCTATTCCTGACTTTAATTGGAATGCTTCTTCTAAAATATCACCATTAAATATGATGATATTAATCCAGTTGCTGACACTGCTAGTTACTTATCAATGCTCATTACTCTTTTCCATCTTACAGATAGGTAATCCCTTTTAAAAAGGGCAGCAATATGTCCAAAACAAAACTTTTTTTTTCATTTTTAAACATTATTGCAGTTGAAAACACAGTTCTGGGTAATGACATGTAAACTAAGGGTTCCCAGGAAAGTTTTTAGCAGTCTTGACATAGACACTGTCCCTTCCCCCTCTACTTCCTTCTTCCTGCCTAGAATGCAGATTTGGTGCCCATAAGATTTATAGCCTTTTTTTTTTTTTAATATTTTATTTATTTATTTGTTAGAGAGAGAGAGAGAGCACAGGCAGACAGAGTGGCAGGCAGAGGCAGAGGGAGGGAGAAGCAGGCTCCCTGCCGAGCAAGGAGCCCGATGTGGGACTCCATCCCAGGACGCTGGGATCATGACCTGAGCCGAAGGCAGCCGCTTAACCAACTGAGCCACCCAGGCGTCCCTATAGCCTTTTTTGCCATTGAAGTTTAAATGGAAGAAATATAGAAAAATCTGGGGACCTTGATGTCATTCTTATATTACCATACTGTCCTAGACTGCTATTTCTTAGTCTTCTTATAGCATGAAACAAATGAAAACTTTATTTAAACCCTTTCTGATAGAATTTTGGCCAATCTCAGCTAAAAACAAACCTAATTTATATGTTCTTTTGGTAGACAGAATAATGGCATCTCAAAGATATCCATTACTAATCCCCATAGTCTGTGAATATGTTACAAAACACGGCCTAGGAAAATTAAATTACAAATGGAATTAAGATTACTAACTTTAAACTGATTTTAAAGTAAGGTGGTTATCCTAGATTAATCACATGGACCCAGTGTGAATAATGAAGGAAAGGCAGGCAGGGACAACCCCAAACCACCCCCCACCACCACCCAGAGGAGACTACCCTTAAAAGGATTTTACACCGTCCTGGAAGGAGCCCTCCACCTTTTCCCACATGAACAACTACTTGATAGGTAGATGAGCTCATGAACAAAAATCTGATTGGGTGATGGTCGCATGGAGGCTTAATTAGATTAAAACAGCCTGCCAACATTTTCATAAAAATCCCTAGACTTAGAGACTCTGGCAGCAACCCTCTTCAGTCTCCTCCCTCCTCCTTGGGAGCTTTGTACTCTCTGTTCAGTGAACTTTGCTTTGCTGCCCACCACTCTTCATATGGTCTATTTCTTCATTCTCTGGAGTGGAGTGACCAAGAACTGTGGGCACTGAAGGCAAAGGAATCCTACAACATAATTATGAGGGTCCTTGAAAGCTGAAGAGGAAGGTAAAAGAGAGAAAGTCAGAGTGATGGAACGTAAAGGTGTGAGAATGACTGAGCTAGCCATTACTAGCTTTAAAGCCTTTAATTTACCATAAACCAAGGAATGTGGGCAGCTTCTAGAAGTTGGAAAAGGTGGGGAAGTGGCTTCTCCCTTAGAGCCTCCAGAAGGAATGCAGTCCAGCTGACATCTTGATTTTAGCCCAGAGAGACCTGTGTCAAGTTTCTAGTGTAGAAACTGTAAGATAATAAACCTGTATGATTTTAAGCCATTAAGTTTGTCAAAGTTTGTTATAGCAGCACTAGAAAACTAATATAGTGCTCTTCATGACTTTGGGGAAGGTTCCTGCTATTTTTGTTGGCTTAAAGTTTTATCAGAAACAAATCTAGGAGTGCCTGGGTGGCTCAGTGGGTTAAAGCCTCTTCCTTCAGCTCAGGTCATGATCTCAGGGTCCTGGAATTGAGCCCCGCATCGGGCTCTCTGCTCATCGGGGAGCCTGCTTCCTCCTCTCTCTCTGCCTGCCTCTCCATCTGCTTGTGATCTCTCTCTGTCAAATAAATAAATAGAGTCTTTAAAAAAAAAAAAGAAAAGAAACAAATCTAAAGTTTAACCGTTTTTCTGGCTTTCCTGAGAAATAAGTGAAAAGATCCTATTTTTCATTTCTTCTTTTAATTTTTAATATGCTGGATTACTCTGGGATTACATTAGTAAATATTCTGATTTAAATGATGCTTGCATTCCTAAGAAAACAATACATGCATAAATATATAAATAAACAACCTGGTGGTTGCCAGGTGGGAGGCAGGTGGGAAGAAGGGTGAAATAGATAAAGGGGATCAAAATTATACTTATCTTGATAAGCACTGAGTAATGTATACAATTGTTGAATCATTATGTTGTACACCTGAACCTCATATAACACTGCATGTTAATTATACTTCAGTTAAAAAAAAGAGGAAATCTTCAAAGAATAATTTGAAAATCTTTAAATGCTGTCTTTCTATGTCCTTGTCTCTTTTCTTATGTCTTTGGAACAGAACTTTCTCAATTAGGTTTTCCAAGTTAGGGAGCATCTATAATGAATTGGTCTCTTTCGAATGTTTCAAACCAAGACAATTTGCAAAGACTTAACTCCCCCCCACGCACCATTTTCTGAGATATCACCTGGCAGTACTGAACATACAGAGGTAAATGATGCCTTTGACTCTGAAACTAGATCACCGTTTTTCTTGTTGCTTTTGTACCATGCATACTATGCCAAGTTTTCACTGGACTTAACCATTATAAGAAAGTGTTCCCCATCCTGTAACAACAACCCCTGTACCTGGTGGAAAAATCTGTGTGGCTTCAGGAAGACAAACTCATTGAGTTTTTTAAAAAAACTTTTCAGTGAGCTATATAACTGCAGTATCATCATGATGTTCACCCTGCATGCAATCTTCTGGAATAGTAATTTTTGGACATGTTGTTGCATTTAGGGCAAAATTACTTTGGTGCCAAAGCTGAGATAGTTTAGTTTTTTTGGATGTTTTTTGCTCTAAATAAACAAAAAATATGTATTTTATACTTATTTCAAAATAATAGAAATACGACCTTCATCTGCTATGCTGTTTTCATGTCATTAACCCTTCCTTGCTCTATAATCCATTAAAAAATAATACATGAACTGAATACTGAAATTGGCTGGCTAATAATTTGTTTAGGAATTTGTAATCTATTCATCAATACAATTGGTCTGTACTTATCTTTTTTTATATTTACCCTGTCTAGTTTTAGAATTAAGATTAAATTAGCCTTGAGAAATGACTTAGTCACACTTTAACTTAGTCACATATCCTAGTCTTTCAGAAATTCTGAAGATCAGATATTTTAGTTTGGTAAAATTTGGGTGTACATCTATTTGAAAGAGTTTTATTATAATTTACATTTTAATTTCTTTTTTTCTTTTTTTTTAAATCCTCATCACCTATTTAACCCATCCCCTAACCCCTCTACCCTCTGGTAACCATCAGCTTGTTCTCTTTAATAGTCTGTTTCTTGGTTTCTCTCTCTCTCAGTCTCTCTCTTTTTATTTTATTCCCTTTGCTTGTTTGCTTTGTTTCTTAAATTGCACATATGAATGAAATCAAATGGTATTTGTCTTTCTCTTGACTTATTTCACTAGCACAATACTCTCTAGCTCTATCCATGTCAAAGCAAATGGCAAGATTTTATTCTTTTTTATTGCTGAATAATATTCATGTGTGTGTGTGTGTGTGTGTGTGTGTACCATATCTTCTTCTTTTTTTCTCATATCTTTTTTTTCATTAACATATAATGTATTATTTGCCCCAGGGGTACAGGTCTGTGAATCATCAGGCTTACACATTTCACAGCACTCATCATAGTACATACCCTCCCCAATGTCCATAACCCAGACATCCTATTCCTACCTCCCTACCCCCCAGCAAGCCTCAGTTTGTTTCGTGAGATTAAGAGTCTCTTATGGTTTGTCTCCCTCTGATCCCATCTTGTTTCATTTTTTTTTTCCTTCCCTATCCCCAACGATCCCCCTCCCTGCTTCTCAAATTCCTTATATCAGAGAGATCATATGATAATTTTCTTTCTCTGATTGACTTATTTCACTCAGCATAATACCCTCTAGTTCCATCCATGTTGTTGCAAATGGCAAGATTTTGTTTCTTTTGATGGCTGCATAGTGTTTCATATTGTGTGTGTTTATATTTATATTTATATTTATATTTATATTTATATTTATATTTATATACACATACATACACACACAACATCTTCTTTATCCATTCATCTGTTGATGGATATCTAGGTTCTTTCCATAGTTTGGCTACTATGGACATTGCTGCTATAAACATTCGGGTGCACGTGCCCCTTCGGATCACTACGTTTGTATCTTTAGGGTAAATACCCAGTAGTACCCTATGGTACCTATGTAGCTAGTGTACCTATGGTACCTAATAGTACCTATGACCCAGGGTCATAGGGTAGCTCTATTTTCAACTTTCTGAGGAACCTCCATACTGTTTTCCAGAGTGGCTGCACCAGCTTGCATTCCCACCAAGAGTCTAGGGGGGTTCCCTTTTCTCTACATCCTCCCCAATATCTATTGTTTCCTGACTTGTTAATTTTAGCCATGCTGACTGGTGTGAGGTGGTACCTCATTGTGGTTTTGATTCATATTTCCCTGATACAGAGTGATGTGGAGTACTTTTTCATGTGCCTGTTGGCCATCTGGATGTCTTCTTTGCAGAAATGTCTGTTCATGTCTTCTGCCCATTTCTTGATTGGATTATTTGTTCTTTGGGTGTTGAGTTTGATAAGTTCTTAATGGATTTTGGATACTAACCCTTGATCTGATATGTCATTTGTAAATATCTTCTCCCATTCTGTCAGTTGTCTTTTGGTTTTGTTGACTGTTTCCTTTGTTGTGCAAAATCTTTTGATCTTGATGAAGTCCCAATAGTTCATTTTTGCCCTTGTTTCCCTTGCCTTTGGCCATGTTCCTAGGAAGAAGTTGCTGTGGCTGAGGTCAAAGAGGTTGCTGCCTATGTTCTCCTCAAGGATTTCAATGGATTCCTGTCTCACATTGAGGTCTTTCATCCATTTTGAGTCTATTTTTGTGTGTGGTGTAAGGAAATGGTTCAGTTTTATTCTTCTGCATGTATATACCATATCTTCTTTATCCATTCTTCAATCAGTGGACACTTTGGCTGTTTCCATACCTTGGCTGTTTCAAATAATGCAGCTATAAACACAAGGGTGAATGCATCCTTTTGGGTTAGTATTTTTCTATTTTTGGGGGGTATATACCTGTTAGTGTGATTGCTGGATAATAAGGTACTTTTTTTTTTCTCATTTTTTTTTTCTTTTTGGTGTTTCAGCATTCATTGTTTATGCACCACATCCAGTGCTTCATGCAATATGTGCCCCCCATAATACCCACCACCAGGCTCACCCAACCCCCTCTCCCCTACCCACCAAAACCTTCAGTTTGTTTCTCAGAGTCCACAGTCTCTCATGGTTTGTCTCCCTCTCCAATTTCCCCAAAATCACTTCTCCTCTCCATCTCCCAATGTCTTCCATGTTGTTCCTTATGCTCCACAAGTTAAGTGAAACCAGATGATAATTGACTCTCTCTGCTTGACTTATTTCACTTAGCATAATCTCTTCCAGTCCCGTCCATTTTGATATAAAAGTTAGGTATTCATGAGGTGCCTGGGTGGCTCAGTGGGTTAAAGCCTCTGCCTTCAGCTCAGGTCATGATCCCAGGGTCCTGGGATCGAGCCCCACATCTGCTCAGCCGGGAGCCTGCTTCCCCCTCTCTCGGTCTCTGCCTGCCTCTCTGCCTACTTATGACCTCTGTCTGTCAAATAAATAAATAAAATCTTAAAAAAAAAAAAAAGTTAGGTATTCATCCTTTCTGATGGAGGCATAATATTCCATTGTATATACTCCTTTTTTTCCCCATATATATTTTATAAAGAAATAATTCACTTGGTTATGTTAATTATAAATTAACTAATAGTTTCTTCTTTGAACACAATACCTTTCTACTTTTTAAAAACGCTGAACAGATAAAATATAGTTTTCTTGGTACAGGTTTTGCTTATCTATTGTTAGATTTATTCCTAGTTACTTAATATTATTTTATAATACTGTCTTCTGTTTAGTTGTATTTTCTGGTGTATGGGGATGCAACTGACTCTTGTTTGGTTATCTTATTATCCAGCCATCTTGTTCAATTTTTCCATGATTCTAAAATTTATCCATAGTTTCTTTAAATTCTTTTAAATGAAGTCTCATATCATTATGGTAATAAGATTTTTATTATTTCTTCCCAAATTTTAAGCATTTTTTCTCTCGGTGCACAATCTAGGATCTCTAATAAAAGGTCAAGGAGTTGAATTGGTTAAAGTGGGCGTATCATCTCATTCCTCATTCTGACCTTTCCTGCTTATAACGAGGTTTGCTATCTATATACATGTGTATACACACACACATACACACACATAGTATTTCATATTAGGGAATTTCCTTCTCCTTCTAGTTCTCTGAAAATTTTTAATGTAAATTTACTTTAAACTTTATTTACTATCTTATGTCATCTATTTATGTCTTGAAACAGTTATATGGGTATTATCTTTTAACCTATAAATGTGCATTTCTGGGATTAAACCCAAGTTGGTTATAATATAGTATTTTTTACGTGATAGTGGATTCAGTTGAATAACTTTTTTTAAGGATTTTTGTATCTGGATTCATTACTTAAAAAGTTATTTCTTCTTTTAAAGTAATGAAAGATGTGTCATAGTTATACCCTTAAACATCTGAAACATAATCATCTTAAATTCTTTAATTGGCTTTCCTGAAAATTTAATTTCATATGGAGAAATAACCCTTTTAGTAGATTGTTTGTTTACTTACTTGGAATTAGATTTATTTATTTATTTAATTTTTAAATTATTATTATTATTATTTTGCTTCTACTCTTCTTTCTGCATCTCTTCTCATCTGGTGGTTTTGCTACAACTCCCAACTAGCCTTGCAGACCAGCTCCCATACCAAGTGAAGGTATGATTTCCTATCTGGTGGTGGTATTAAAGGCCTTGCAAATGCAGCTGCAGAGCCAGGGGGTATCTTGACTCAGTTCCTGGTCTTGAACCTATGTCTGTGCCTTTTTGAACATTGTTTGAGAACTATAATTTAAGTTTAATTTTTATTTATTTTTAACGTAATATACAGCAAAATTCACTGTGATGTAGTTCATGGTTTTGAAGATGCATGGAATATTCCTGCTGCCTTAAAAAAAAAAAAAACAACAGGTTATTTTAGAACAGTCTTATATTCACATAAAAATTGAGGAGAAGGACAGAAATTTCCCAAATACCCTCTGCCTCCAGACATCTGTAGCCTCCCTCATTATCAGCAACCCCCAGCAGAGTGATTTTTGTTACAGTTGATGAACCTACACTGACACATCATTATCACCCAGAGTTCATTGTCTATATTAGGGTCCACTTCCAGTGTTGTACGTTCTGTAGGTTTTAGACAAATTTATAATGACATGTATCCAGTTTTATAGTTTCAGAGTGGTTTTACTACTCTAGAAATCCTCTAGTCTCTATCTATTCATGTCCCTCCCCACAAACCCTGATATTTTTGTGTCCTTTCATTTTGCATTTTCCAGAATGTCAGATAGTTAGATCACAGTGTGTAGCTTTTCAGATTAGCTTCTTATACTTCATAATATGCATTTTAGTTTTCTGTGCCTTTTCATGACTTGATAACTCATTTGCTTTCAGCACTGAATAATACTTCACTGTCTAAATGTACCACAATTTATTTATCCATTTATCTACTAGATGACATTTTATTGGCTTCCAACTTTTAACAATTATGAATAAAGTTGCTATAAATGTGTGTGCAAGTTTTTGTGTGGACATAAGTTTTCCACTTCTTTGGGTAAATACCAGGTGTGCAATCGTTGGATCATATAGCAAGAATAAGTTTAGTGTTGTAAGAAATGGCCAAACTGTCTTCCATAGTGGCTATAACACTGCATTCCCATGAGCAATGTACCTGTTGTTTCACATCCTTGTCAACATTTGGTGCTTGTTCTTTGGTAAAGTGCCTGTAAAGGTCTTTGGCCCGTTTTTTAATTGAGTTGTTTGATTTTTTACTGTTGAATTTTAAGAGTCTTTTGTATATTTGGGATAATAGTTCTTTCGGGATATGCCTTTTGCAAATATTTTCTCCCAGTCTGTGGCTTGTCTTTTCATTCTCTTGACAGTTTCTTTTGAAGAGCAGGCATTTTTATTTTAATGAAGTGTAGATTATCAGTTCTTTCTGTCATAAATTGTGCCCTTGGTATTGTATCTAAAAAGTCATTGCCAAACCCAAAGTCACCTGGGTTCCTATGTCATCTTATGGAGTTCTCTAGTTTTGTCTTTAATATTGAGATCTGTCATCCATTTTTAGCTAATTTTTGTAGAGTTGAAGGATTATGTTTTTATTTAACTTCTGACCTCTGAATGCCCAGTTTCTCCAGTGCCATTTGTTGAAAACACTGTTTTTTTTTTCCTCCACTGTATTGCCTTTGCTCCTTTGTAAAAAGATCATTTGATTATATTTATGTGGGTATACTTCTGGACTCTATTCTGTTCTGTTGATCTATTTGTCTCTTATTTGCCAATGCTTGGTGTCATTTTATAGTCAAAGCCACCACCCACTCAACCTTTGGGACCACTGATCTGCTCTCCATCCCTCTAGTTTTGGTTTTTCCAGAATGCCATATAAATGATACTGTAAAGTATGTAGTCTTTTGACTCTGGATTTTTCACTTAGCCTCATGCATTTTAGTTCTATAGATGTAGCATGTGTATATATATATATATATATGTATATATATATATATATATTTTATTGCTAAGTAGTATTCTGTTGTATGAATGGACCAGCTTGTTTATTCATTTCTTAGTTGAGAGCCATTTGGATTGTTTCCACTTTGGGGCAATTACCTATGAAGTTTCTATAAATATTTGCTATAAATGAATATGTAGGTTTTCATTTCACTTGATAGAAACCAAGTATTAATAATCAGTAGTTTTTTTGTTTGTTTTTGTTGTTTGTTGTTAATTGTTTCACACAGCTTATTTATACCGATAGTAGGTTTCCTCCTGTGCTTTCAAAGAGTCTGGATCCATCACCTTTCTAAAATGCAGGGCATTTAGTCCCCCCCCCACAGAAGAACAGAATTCTGGCCATCACTATTTGTACATTTGGGGTGAGAAGACCTATAGCTTTAATGTCTCTCTTCATTTGGTGTTTCTATTCCATTTTTGGTCCATGAAAATATTTATTTTATTTTTTCCTAAGTTATATGTTTTTTAGTTTTCTCATTATATGTTTTGTCTATAATTACTATGTGGCAAAGCAGAGGGGATGATCAGAGTACAAACTCACGGAGCCATCTGGAACCAAAAGCACCTGGAATTCCCAGAAAATCCTGCCTGTGCCAATGGCACCATCATCCATCCACCTGAGAACTGAGAGTTATTCTTGATTATTTCCTTGGCCCTCAGCTTCCATATACAATCACACACAAAAATTCCATTGGTTTTTACCTTGTAATGGCTCTCAAATCCTTATACTCCTTTTCACCTGTAGCCTCCACTCCCATCTAAGCTCTGTTCATCTCTCACCAGTCTTCTTTCCATGTAACCCCTTCTTCACAATGAAGTCAGATATATCTTATACAGCTATGTATATAATCAAATCACTTTCTTTCTTTAAATATTCTATTGACCTTAGTTCATTTAGAAATAAAGCCTGGGGCTCTGCCTGTCGCTTACCTCATTAACCTTTTGTTGAGCCTCTTCCTCTTAAAATTCTGTTCACACCCATCTCCCCTTGTCAGTGCTCTGCAGAGGGCAAGCTCAGCTCACAGCGGGTCTTTTGCTTGAATGTTTGTTTGTTTGTTTGTTTTTCTCTTTTCAAATTCCCTTTCATATGTAATTTCAACTAGAATTTAGTAAGAAGGCTTCAAGGAAGGATTACCTGACTCTCCCAACTTCTTCAGGTCCTGATTCCACACCCTTACTAGACGTTGTACTCACAATAATTCTTTACTGTGTTGTTGAATGTCCATCTTGCTTTCTTTATTTATGTCTGTAGTGTTACATTCTGACAACACTTAAGTTCTCACTGAGTATTTTTGTGTAGATGAATAAATACCTACAAAGGAGGAGTCATTTAAGTGGTACTCTCTGAAATGCCAAGTATTTCTGTCTTTATCTTTGGGTACCTCACCTACTCAGGTCTGAAAGTGTATTAGTCTTCACTGCTTTTGATTAGCTACTGCCCTGTCTAGACTCCTCTTTTAAAAGGCAATTTCTTCTAGTAACATTAATGCATGATGTCCTTAACACCTTAGTGTAATGAGGTTATCAGGTTACTTAAATTCCTGAGGGACGAACTGTCAGATGACATAGGTAACATTAAGGGAATTTTCCAGGTTAAGCTCATATAAAATTGGTGTGGTCAGGAAAAAGTGAAATGTTATGGCCTAGTTCTTTCCCTGAGTTATATGCATAATAAATCGATGAAATAGTGTTTATTGTTTACTCTCATTCTGGAATAGTTGGTGTATTCTAGTTGAGTTGATTGACAGGAGTGTCTAGGCTTCAACAATGAGGTTGTTGATTCAGAGTGAGTTAATCTTATTGGTGCAAATGCTCTTAAAGAGCCTAGAATGGGGAGGAGGAGTCAAGATGGCGGAGAAGTAGCAGGCTGAGACGACATCAGCCAGCAGGAGATCAGCTAGATAGCCTATCAAACCATTCCGAAAACCTACAAATCCAACAGGAGATCGAAGAGAAGAAAAACAACAATTCGAGAAACAGAAAATCGACCACTTTCTGAAAGGTAGGACCAGCAGAGAAGTGAATCCAACACGACGGGAAGATAGACCCCAGGGGGAGGGGCCAGCTCCCGGCAAGCGGCGGAGCACAAAATCAGGACTTTTAAAAGTCTGCTCCACGGAGGGACATCGCTCCAGAGGCTAAACTGGGGTGAAGACCTCACGGGAACAGCGTGGACTCAGGTCCCGCGGGGTCACAGAAGGATCGGGGGTGTCTGAGTGTCGCAGAGCTCACAGGTATTAGAGCAGGGAAGCCGGCTGCAGAGACAGAGCCGAGGTTTCCTAGAGCCGTGCTCTGTGACACGGGCCGGTGCTCTGTGCGAGGGGTCCCCACAAGATCCGGGGAGACTCCGACCCGGGAGAGCTCAGGGATCTACGGAGTTCAGAGACTCCAGGTGGGACTCTGCCAGAGACAGAGACGCTTGGTCACAGGCTGGGTGAGCTCAGAGCGCTCCCAGAAGCCAGTGAGATGGGACTGATTATGCACGATTTTCTCTGAGCACAGTCTCCGGACGCGCGTGGTCTCCGGGCGCAAACGTGGGCTGGGGAGACTGGAGGGATTAAACGCTTTTCTATGGAGGCGCACTGAAGACTGGGGCCCCTAGCTCTCAGCTCCTCTGAACTGGAGATTGGGAGGCCTCCATTGTCATTACCCTCCTCCGGAACTCTACAGAAAGCATTCAGAGAACAAAAGCTCCCGAAAGCGAACCTGAGAGGATTACTTAGCCCGGCCCCTGGTAAGGGCGGTGCAACTCCGCCTGGGGCAAAGACACCTGAGAATCACTACAACAGGCCCCTCCCCCAAAAGATCAAAGAAATCCAGCCAAGATCAAGTTCACTTAACAAGGAGAACAGCGGATTCTTATCTGGACAAAATGACAAGGTGGAAAAACTCACCACAAAAAAAAGAGCAGGAGACAGGACCGAAGGCTAGGGACCTAATCAATACAGACATTGGTAATATGTCAGATCTGGAATTCAGGACGATGAATCTCAAGGTTCTAGCCGGGCTCGAAAAAGGCATGGAAGATATTAGAGAAACCCTGTCAGGAGAAATAAAAACCCTTTCTGGAGAAATAAAATAACTAAAATCTAATCAAGTTGAAATAAAAAAAGCTATTAATGCGGTGCAATCAAAAATGGAGGCTCTTACTGCTAGGATAAATGAGGCAGAAGACAGAATTAGTGATATAGAAGACCAAATGACAGAGAATAAAGAAGCTGACCAAAAGAGAGACAAACAACTACTGGATCACGAGGGGAGAATTCGAGAGATAAGTGATGCCATAAGACGAAACAACATTAGAATAATTGGGATTCCAGAAGAAGAAGAAAGAGAAATAGGAGCAGAAGGTATACTGGAGAGGATTATTGTAGAGAATTTCCCTAATATAGCAAGGGGAACAAGCATCAAAATCCAGGAGGTGCAGAGAACACCCCTCAAAATCAATAGGAATCGACCCACACCCCGCCATTTAATCGTAAAATTTACAAGTCTTAGCGACAAAGAGGAAATCCTGAAAGCAGCATGGGACAAGAAGTCTGTAACATACAATGGTAAAAATATTAGATTGGCAGGAGACTTATCCACAGAGACCTGGCAGGCCAGAAAGAACTGGCATGATATATTCAGAGCACTAAACGAGAAAAACATGCAGCCAAGAATACTTTATCCAGCTAGGTTATCATTGAAAATAGAAGGAGAGATTAAAAGCTTCCAGGACAAACAAAAACTGAAAGAGTTTGTAAACACCAAACCAGCTCTACAGGAAATATTGAAAGGGGTCCTCTAAGCAAAGAGAGACCCTAAAAATATTATCAGAAAGGAACAGAGACAATATACAGTAACAATCACCTTACAGGCAATACAATGGCACTAAATTCATACTCTCAATAGTTACCCTGAATGTAAATGGGCTAAATGCCCCAATCAAAAGACACAGGGTTTCAGAATGGATAAAAAAACAAAACCCATCAATATGCTGCCTACAAGAAACACATTTTAGACCCAAAGACACCTCCAGATTGAAACTGATGGGGTGGAAAACAATTTACCATGCTAATGGACATCAGAAGAAAGCTGGGGTGGCAATCCTTATATCAGAACAATTAGATTTTAAGCCAAAGACTATAATAAGAGATGAGGAAGGACACTTCATCATACTCAAAGGGTCTGTCCAACAAGAAGATCTAACAATTTTAAATACCTATGCCCCTAACATGGGAGCAGCCAACTATATAAACCAATTAATAACAAAATCAAAGAAACACATTGACAAGAATACAATAATAGTAGGAGACTTTAACACAGCCCTCACTGAAATGGACAGATCATCCAAGCAAAAGATCAACAAGGAAATAAAGGTCTTAAATGACACACTGGACCAGATGGACATCACAGATATATTCAGAACATTCTACCCCAAAGCAACAGAATACACGTTCTTCTCTAGTGCCCATGGGACATTCTCCAGAATAGATCACATCCTGGGTCATAAATCAGATCTCAACAGGTATCAAAAGATTGGGATCATTCCCTGCATATTTTCAGACCACAATGCTCTGAAGCTAGAACTCAATCACAAGAGGAAATATGGAAAGAGCACAAATGCATGGAAACTCAACAGCATCCTTCTAAAAAATGAATGGGTCAACCAGGAAATTAAAGAAGAATTGAAAAAAATCATGGAAACAAATGATAATGAAAACACAACGATCCAAAATCTGTGGGACACAACAAAGGCAGTCCTGAGAGGAAAATATATAGCGATACAAGCCTATCTCAAGAAACAGGAAAGGTCTCAAATACACAACCTAACCCTACACCTTAAGGAACTCGAGAGAGAGCAACAAAGAAAGCCTAAACCCAGCAGGAGAAGAGAAATAATAAAGATCAAAGCAGAAATCAATGAAATAGAAACCAAAAAAACAATAGAACAA
>ML103446.1:33701-51040 GCA_003697995.1 Taxidea taxus jeffersonii
TGATAAACCCCTGGCCAGACTTATCCAAAAGAAAAGAGAAAGGACCCAAAAAAATAAAATCCTGAATGAAAGAGGAGAGATCACAACCAACACCAAAGAAATACAAACAATCATAAGAACATATTATGAACAACTCCATGCCAACAGATTCGACAATCTGGAAGAAATGGATGCTTTCCTAGAGACATATAAACTGCCAAAACTGAACCAGGAAGAAATAGAAAACCTGAATAGGCCCATAACCAGTAAGGAGATTGAAACAGTCATCCAAAATCTCCAAACAAACAAAAGCCCAGGGCCAGATGGCTTCCCAGGGGAATTCTACCAAACATTTAAAGAAGAATTAATTCCTATTCTCCTGAAACTGTTCCAAAAAATAGAAATGGAAGGAAAACTTCCAAACTCATTTTATGAGGCCAGCATCACCTTGATCCCCAAACCAGACAAGGATCCCATCAAAAAAGAGAATTACAGACCAATATCCTTGATGAACACAGATGCGAAAATTCTCACCAAAATACTAGCCAATAGGATCCAACAGTACATTAAAAGGATTATTCACCACGACCAAGTGGGATTTATTCCAGGGCAGCAGGGTTGGTTCAACATCCCCAAATCAATCAATGTGATACAGTACATTATCAAAAGAAAGAACAAGAACCATATGATACTCTCAATAGATGCTGAAAAAGCATTTGACAAAGTACAACATCCCTTCCTAATCAAAACTCTTCAAAGTGTAGGGATAGAAGGCACATACCTCAATATTATCAAAGCCATCTATGAAAAACCCACGGCAAGTATCATTCTCAATGGAGAAAAACTGAGCTTTTCCGTTAAGGTCAGGAACACGGCAAGGATGTCCGCTATCACCACTGCTATTCAACATAGTACTAGAAGTCCTAGCCTCAGCAATCAGACAACAAAAAGAAATTAAAGGCATCCAAATCGGCAAAGAAGAAGTCAAACTATCGCTCTTTGCAGATGATATGATACTATATGTGGAAAACCCAAAAGGCTCCACTCCAAAACTGCTAGAGCTTGTCCAGGAATTCAGTAAAGTGTCAGGATATAAAATCAATGCACAGAAATCAGTTGCATTTCTTTACACCAACAACAAGACAGAAGAAAGAGAAATTAAGGAGTCAATCCCATTTACAATTACACCCAAAACCATAAGATACCTAGGAATAAACTGAACCAAAGAGGCAAAGAATCTATACTCAGAGAACTATAAAGTACTCATGAAAGAAATTGAGGAAGACACAAAGAAATGGAAAAATGTTCCATGCTCATGGATTGGAAGAATAAATATTGTGAAAATGTCTATGCTACCTAAAGCTATCTACACATTTAATGCAATGCCTATAAAATCCCATCCAATTTTTTCAAAGAAATGGAACAAATCATCCTAAAATTTATATGGAACCAGAAAAGACCTCGAATAGCCAAAGGAATATTGAAAAAGAAAACCAAAGTTGGTGGCATCACAATTCCAGACTTCAAGCTCTACTACAAAGCTGTCATCATCAAGACAATATGGTACTGGCACAAAAACAGACACATAGATCAATGGAACAGAATAGAGAGCCCAGAAATAGACCCTCAACTCTATGGTCAACTTATTTTCGATAAAGCAGGAAAGAACATCCAATGGAAAAAAGACAGCCTCTTCAATAAATGGTGTTGGGAAAATTGGACAGCCATATCCAGAAAAATGAAATTGGACCATTTCCTTACACCACACACGAAAATAGACTCAAAATGGATGAAGGACCTCAATGTGAGAAAGGAATCCATCAAAATCCTTGAGGAGAACACAGGCAGCAACCTCTTGGACCTCAACCGCAGCAACTTCTTCCTAGGAACAACGCCAAAGGCAAGGGAAGCAAGGGAAAAAATGAACTATTGGGACTTCATTAAGATCAAAAGCTTTTGCACAGCAAAGGAAACAGTCAACAAAACCAAAAGACAACTGACAGAGTGGGAAAGATGTTTGCAAACGACATATCAGATAAAGGGCTAGTATCTAAAATCTACAAAGAGCTTAGCAAACTTAACACCCAAAGAACAAATAATCCAATCAAGAAATGGGCAGAGGACATGAACAGACATTTCTGCAAAGAAGACATCCAGATGGCCAACAGACACATGAAAAAGTGCTCCATATCACTGGGCATCAGGGAAATACAAATCAAAACCACAATGAGATACCACCTCACACCAGTCAGAATGGCTAAAATGAACAAGTCAGGAAATGACAGATGCTGGCGAGGATGTGGAGGAAGGGGAACCCTCCTACATGTTGGTGGGAATGCAAGCTGGTGCAACCACTCTGGAAAACAGCATGGAGGTTCCTCAAAAAATTGAAAATAGAGCTACCTTATGACCCAGCAATTGCACTACTGGGTATTTACCCTAAAGATACAAACGTAGTGATCCAAAGGGGCACGTGTACCCGAATGTTTATAGCAGCAATGTCCACAATAGCCAAGTTATGGAAAGAACCTAGATGTCCATCAACAGATGAATGGATAAAGAAGAGGTGGTATATATATACAATGGAATACTATGCAGCCATCAAAAGAAATGAAATCTTACCATTTGCGACAACATGGATGGAACTAGAGCGTATTATGCTTAGCGAAATAAGTCAACTGGAGAAAGACAACTACCACATGATCTCCCTGTTATGAGGAAGTGGAGATGCATCGGGGGTGGGAGTTAAGGTGGTAGGAAAAGTAAAAATGAAAGAAGATGGGATCGGGAGGGAGAAAAACCAAAAGAGACTCTTAATGTCATAAAACAAACTGAGGGTGGTGGGGGGAAGAGGGGTTGGGAGAGGGTGATGGGGTTACATTATATGTTTAAATAAAGCTTAAAAAATTTAAAAAAAGCCTTGAATGGTTTCTTTTACACACTCTTGCAGTTGAGTCAGACATTTGTCATTTATAACCCCAACAACTTAGCTTATAACTTGGTAGAGAAATCCATCTTGCTAGCTGGAGGCCTTCTGAATAACAAGTGAGACTTTTTCACAGCATGTAAATTGCAGAACAAATACCAAGCCATCAGTTTATAATGACTTTTTAATATTTTTTTATTTGTTTCTACAGTAAGCAGATATTGGGACAAGGGATTTCTGCAAGTGTTTATAATATTCTAAAGGAAAGGATGTTCCTTTCTTTCTCGGAGTCATATAATCTGGTAACAAGGAAGAATAGTGGGTAAAGAAGTGTGAATTTTATTAATAGCTAACATTAATTGAATATAGAATATGTGCTAGGTGCTGTCAATAGCTCTTTATATTGTATTATTATATTTAATCCTCAACTCTATGAGCTATCTGCTATTATTATCTTTAATTCTTTTTTGAGGAAAATAATGATTTATTCACTGGATCTGTTTCAAGAATGGAAAAATTATAGTAGTCTTCATTTGTGAAAGAAAAGAAGTCAATGTAATTACTCCTGAAGGAAATAAATTTTACTAAGAATAAAATCCGGAACTATTTGTATACCTATATTCTTCATTATATCAGTGATTTCTTAGTAAATATCCTGCTACTCTATATCTCAGCACAGAATTTAAATGATTATAGTCAGTGTCTTGAGGTGAATGAGATTAGGCTTTTGGGACAGTAAAATTCTAACATCGTTAGTCAGCCAAGTTGTCATTTAGACCATACCCACTGCAGCATTTGCTCTCTTGTTCTTCGTACTATACTGGAGAGGAATGGGATCCTTGTGTTCTGAGCAAGACTTTCAAGTCATAAGTTCCAAGTACTTTGTTTGCTTCTTGAGATGCCTGTATTTAAATGCCAAAAAATGAAGAGAAGTTCTTGTAGGATTATGTAACAATACACATCAGTGTGACTCATTTTTAGACTCTTGAGTCAAATCCAAACAGAGCAAAGTTGGTTTTGCCACAGATGATATCCATCATATAAATGGTACACAACATTGTACTTACAATTCAATTTAAAATGGCCATGGAGAGACTTTTTGGCCTACAGGTAAAGCATATATCATGTAAGCATGATACCATGGGAACGTGTAAGAATATTTTTGAAAGACTCTTACATATCCAAAGTAGAAGGCTGGGGCTAATACAAAAAAAGTTTTGATTCATTTGGGGTACCTCTAGAAAGTTAGAAAATGCTATCATCTAGAACATGTATGATGTCAGCTTTCCCAAGGCACTATTACCTCTGTTTTATAGATTAAGAAACTGTATCCCAGGAAGGTTAAATAACTTGTCCAAAGTCAACTTGCCAAGCAGGATTGAAACCCCCCAGAGTGATCTTCTCCATAGACACAGACCAAAGTTCCAAGGAGCTTGGTATGCAGCCAATCTCAGATGATTACAATGTGGCTAGCTGCCAGGATCATGCTTGCTGTGAAGGAAATTATTGTAGGGAAAAAAAAACAACAACATAGTAAACACAGCTACAAGTATGGGTCATGTGCATGAACTGAGCAAAAAGAAATCAAAGTGGCTTAAGAACTTGGGGTTAAACATTGGTTGCTGCTCTTCTGAATATAGCTACCTGCTTCAGAGCATGGGTGAGGGGGTCGGGATTCTGGGGTTGGGTTCAGTATGGAGGAAATTAAAACCTATCTTTGGTCATTAGGCAACAGTGCCTGAAGGACTGGAAAATAAGTTTAATTTTTCTGTAATGCAAGAAAATATACTTAAGAATCTGAATTTAACTCAAGAACCAACCTCCTATCCCTGTGGCATGAGCTCAGGGATCTTGGAATGTCAGTGTGAATGCATCACCCTTTCTGGTGCCATATGCCCAAAAACTTGGTTTCCAAGCTTTATTCCTTTAGTTTTATGCTCTAATCCCTATCAAAATGCAAATGCTTTTTCAGAAGCTTTTCGTACAAAACAAATGATTTGACTTTTTTTTTTTTAATCCCAGCATATCTGAAAAAAAATGCGACATGCCCATCAGCAACTGTGGGTTCACCATAGCAGGGATTGTCTAATGTTCCCACAACTACTGAGGGCAGAGGGTATCTGAATTTTAGGAGAAGTTGATAGGGACAAAATAGAAACCACACTGTCAAGAAGGAAACTAAATGTGGATTTATTCAGGTGGGCGCTCGGAGGAGAAGGGAAGGAAGAAGGTCGAAACCTTATCAACAAGCTATTCTGGCTTCATGGTTTACCAAAGATGAGTCTGCCAGATGCAGTGTTGGAACACTTCAGTGTTTTACCTAGTAGTGTCTCTTGTCATCGAATGGACACCAAGTCCATTTGATGTTATCACTCCAAACGTGCTAAGCACTGCTCTCACTAGAAATACAGACTGGTGGGTGAGAAAGAGGATGGACTTTGGAGGAAAATTTAGACTGTAATCTCTTCATCATCATGGATTGGCTGAGCAGTCTGGGGTATATTAATGAACCTCTCTGAGAATCTTTCCATTATAATATGTTGCCTCTGGATAAAAATATTTATGTTTTGAGAGTTTGACTCTGCAGGATGCTCTGAATAACTGCTGGGAGTTATGCATTAGAGTTCACACACACTCATTCCCTTTCTGGCCCCATGACCTGCTTCACTCTCCTTCTTACATCTCCCCTGTGCTGCGCCCTGGTTTTCTGAGGACATCCCATTAAGAACTGCACATCTGCGATCATGCTTTACACATTGGCTGAGCTTTCTATCACTATACTTTCTTATCTCAAGGAAGGTCCTGGGTAAGTAAATTCACCCCAACTAACTAAATTGATAACTAAAGACTTAGTTAATGCTATATTCTAAAACATGGCTGCATTTTAATGAAAGGCAGCAAATTAAGTTTCAGTTTTAATAGCAAGTGAGAGAGAGAGAGAGAGAGAGAGAATATGAGGCATCAGTGACTAGTTGACTGATGGTCAATCTAGGCTATATAACTCCTAGATTTTGACCTCCATGGTTTTAGATCAGAAGGCTGGTTTCAGTTTGGGTTGCGGGATACTTAGGGAAAGATTTTAGATATAGAAGAGCTGAGGGTTAAGTATAAAGTGCATGCCTGTTGGGAATTTAGAAGTCAGGAGATGGGGAAAGGGTTTCAGAAGGAGTAGCCAGCAAGGCTGGAGAAATACTGGGAAATTAATCCACAGGGTCATGTCATATCCATCTTTCTACCTGCTGAGCTGGAAACTGCCCTTGGGCTTGCAGACAGAAAGGAGATGTACTGAAACTTACTCTTCTGTCCTCATTATAGTCAAAGATATCTTTGGTTCACTTCTTTATAGTGAGTCACCTGCTCAGTCTGTCCTTAGTCTTTCAGCTAGGACCTGGGATATTTTTATTTACTTAGTTTAAACTAGAATCAGAAACATTGCTATACTACTTTCGAATTTATTTTCATGTTCCATTATGACCTTATCATCCTCCTTCACAGTCTAATGGTTAGAGCTTCGGGTTTGGAGTCAGACAGGTAAAAAATTTAATACCATTTTCACTACTGACTACCTGTTTATTATTTCACCCAAAAGTGAGATTACTACCTCTAAATTCTCAAAATTTGGTAATTCTCAGAATTACCACCTTTCTTCTCCAGGACATCAGCAGTATTGCCCAGAGGTTGTTCTCATATATAGTACTGCTCAGAGGGTCTGAAGCAAACATCTGGAGTGGAGAGAGAGAAGCTGGGGTTCCCCCAGGTCAGTGATTTCATAGCATAGATTAATGGCATTTTTCTGTGCCTCTAGTATCATCATGAAAAAAGAATCTAATACTCTGGAAGGAGGAATAATGAAGCAAAGCTATCCATAGATTGTAATTATGCTTTCTATAAAGAAAGTCCAGCCCCAAAAGCCATAGTCTATTTTTTAAATTTTTATTTATTTTTTTAAAGATTTTATTTATTTATTTGACAGACAGAGGTCACAAGTAGGCAGAAAGGCAGGCAGAGACCGAGAGAGGGGGAAGCAGGCTCCTGGCTGAGCAGAGAGCCTGATGTGGGGCTCGATCCCAGGACCCTGGGATCATGACCTGAGCTGAAGTCAGAGGCTTTAACCCACTGAGCCACCCAGGCACCCCAACCCGTAGTCTATTTTAATGGATGTGTCAAAACTACTCAAGACATTAACATGAAGTGTCAAGACCAAGGCATGTGCACTGCTGAAAACAATCAGCCTGGAGAAGAGGTAACTTTAAGGAAAGTGGAAGCTGCCCCAAACACTTGACGTTCTGCTGTGTGGAGGAGGGGAAAGGAGAGCAGCGTAGTTGGTAGCAGTTGGGAGAATGGGTGAAATTTGACTCAATGGAAAAAATAACTTTCTTTTATTTTGAGTCACTCAGTAATGGAACAAGCTACTTTGCAAGGTAAAATTGTGGATTTTTTTTTTTTTTGCCAGAGGAAACTTTGAAGTCCTATTAGCTCCTCTTCTCAACAGACCTGTGAGATGACTAAGG
The DNA here is from genome assembly GCA_003697995.1 of Taxidea taxus jeffersonii. NCBI lineage: Eukaryota > Metazoa > Chordata > Mammalia > Carnivora > Mustelidae > Taxidea > Taxidea taxus. The sequence goes on from ML103446.1 coordinate 41,118, forward strand.
CCAGGTTGGGTTTAGTGATTTTCACAGAGTCACACAGGAGGCATATTGTATCAGAAATCTTGGCTCAAGTCTGTGCACCACTCTTCTCTTGCTCTGAAATCTTGTTTCCCTTGTTCTGCTTTCGGTAGTCCTGAGAGACACTCAGAGCTTCAAGAGATGGGATCTGAGCCTATTTCCCTTTTTCAAAGTTGTGGCTAGGAAAGCTTGAAGATCCAGGCAGAGCAGGATGATGCTTTTATACCACAATAAGAGGAGCTTTCTTAGTTTTTCTGTAATAAAAGCACAAGGTATGTAAGTAGAAATAATACTAATTTCTCATATATCACTTCTCAAGTAACTCCACCACAATAGTGAGAATCAAGTTTCTCTTCTTTTCAGAAACTGGGTGAAGAATAGCTTTGACATGTATCAGAGAAAGCAGGCTGAGAGAATTATCAGATACAGAAATAGATCTAGGCCTTGCAGATTTCTGTGTCATGTTCCGGGAAGGGGGAAAGGGCCCAAGGAAAAGGTGGTGAGAGAAGGCAGAGGGCTGCAGTGTGGAGATGACAAGGTGGGGGCTGGGCATGGAGAAAGTGAACACGGAGGCTAAACCCATTAGCCTGGGTGCCTCCGTTCGGCCCTCTGACTCAAGCAAGTACAGTCACTCTCCTTTTTAATGTTACAGGAAAAGTAACTAGAGCAGGACCATAATTCCTAATAATTCATAATTCCTTTACTTGCTCTAGCTTGTGGCTTTGAACCTGATACTTAAGTATTTGGACATAAAGTTCTGAAACCTTCCTTGGAGCAGACTTCACTAGTGTCTGTGAGAAAAATGGGGACAGTCCCTTCTGCCTGGTTAACAGTGGCTGTCAGATTCAGTGTGGACAGCAAGTTGGCAAGGGTATTTACCCATGGGCCAGAGGTCACAGTCAGAGAGGTAGTAGGGTCAGCTTACTTCTGTACTCTTCTGCTACCCTTCTATTCCAGAGGGTTGATTGAAAGCAACCGTTAGGGCTAGAACAGTGGCCATCTAATGAGTAGCAGTTCAGAAAGTCACTATACCTAGGAGCTTAATTTTCCTGTTTATGAAATTAGTAACATTTTAGACTCATACAAGATAATGCGCAGTATTGAAATGATAAGTGAGACCCATCTGGGTGGAATTGTCCACAATGGAAGTAGCCAAAAGATAGGCAGCTATCTCTCAGGGATGGAAGGGGAGGGATTCTTGCATTGGATGGGGCATGGTAATCATATGTGAAGATGTACAGAAAATGTCACACAGTTACAACATATTCTTTTTTTTAAGGATGGCAGAAGGAGGAAGGCAACTTGGTATAAGAACAAGAACCTAGGATTTGGAATTTAAGGGTCTGTCTTTTAATTTTGATTTTCTCGTTATTATTTGGGTGACCTTGGATATATTTCCCTAAATCTCAAATGATAGTAACACTTCCATCCAGTTGAAAAATAAATAAGCTAGGTGGGCTTGAAAGCATTTTTGGTAAATATAAAGTGATGCACTACTGTTATTTAGACCAAGGAAGGAAAGTTAGAAAGCATCTAATAGCTTACAATGTTATTATTGTAAAAAGTTTATCCAAGGGCTGTATAAAGATAGATGAATGAGGAGTAGCTCATCAATTATCTCAACCTAGACAGACTTGGCCAGGGTTGGGCAGAATATTAGATTCATGTCTCAGCTATACAGGTAATGGGTCAGCGAGAAAATTTTATTTTACTGCTTTCCTTCCTGTAATGTGGGGCCCTGAAGTTAATACTTGTTCCAACAACTGTGACTCAAAATGTTTGCTATTCTAGAGTCTAGGAGAAGAGATTAAGATATACTTTGGCTTGGATAACAAATGGGGAGGAAAGCTATGTTATGGTGAGTTGCCATTTCAGAGAGTTCACGTTGCAGGACAAGCCAGTGATCCCTTGCTCTTAATTCAGTGCACGACTCTCTGTGGTATAGGCTGCATCAGGGCTCTTAGCCATGAACCAGAGCATCTTGGAGAGGATCGGCTAAGTGCCTACTGGGTCCGTAGCGTGGAAAACATGTCTGCAAACTTAATAGAGAGCTTCTGCTTCTGGGGGCTGAGAGATTTCAATCACTGGTACTGTCAGTGAGTGGGGCTGGCTGGGGTTCCGGTGGATCCTTGTCCTGGAAAAAGAGCAAAAGCTTAAAAAACAAAAACAACAACAAAAAATACGAAAAAAAAACAGCCTTGCTGAGTAGGTGCCAGGTCCGGTTGTGAGCTCTTGCAGGTGTGTTAGCTGACTGGAGTTGGGCCGATTTCCTTCCATGGTGGGGGAGCCCTCCTGCAGGGCCAGGCAGCACACCACAGCTCCACTGCTCAGAAACAGGAGGTTAATTAGCCCAGTGCTTAATGAGAGCGTCTGGAGGAACTGTTGAGAAAATACTAAAAAATAAATGAGATGGAAGAACAATGGAGAAAAGGCAGAGGGCTGCGATGTGCTCTGAAATGGCTGGTAGGAGAAATAATATGGCTGAGACAAATTTCCCGTGACTTTGTGGCCAAGGCCTGGCCTCAGTGCCACTGGAGGGGCGCTCCTAGTAAACGTGCGGCACAGAGATGGAGGAGCTTGTGAAGCTTGGCAGCTGCGGATGGTGACATGAGTGTGTGAGTGTGCGAATGTGTATGTGTGTACTGAAGGTTTAGTGTGAAGAGGGAGAGAAGCTTTTTTTTTCAGCTTGAGGACTTGAGAATCATTAAGACTTCTAAGGCAAAGAAACAATTATGTTCTATTCTTTTAATCATTTGTACTGACTTCCTATCAAGCTTGGCACTTAGTCATTGAAAATAAATATTTGTGGCATAAATGAATGAATAGAAGAAGAAATGAGTTTCATTAAGTCAGTGCCATGGTTTCATGGCAATCGTTTTGAAATCATGCCCAGAAAAATCCAAAAGTTCCCTGGAGATATGTCAGGAAACTCCAGGAAATTATTGACCAAATTGTATGGATGAGCATATGGTCTTTAGAGAAGTGCTTCAAAACATAGACACTTGGCAGGGTTTGAATTTGAACCAAGGTCAAACTGAGCCAAACATCAACATGGCTATAGCAGCCCAAGGTCATAGGGAGAGATAGTAGCTGAGTTAAAGATTAGTTAGGAACTTCTGAGTTAAACTCCCAGTGCTCTTTCCAATCTACTATGCTTGAGGCTGCATAAATATCAGAAGAATGCACCAGTTAATACATTAAATGTTCATAAAAAATTGCCAGTGCCTTGGAAATTTGGGAAGATTTGGGAGGGGAAAGTGAGACTATAGGAAAACTTTGAAGGAACGAGGACAGAGAACAGTAAAGGTGTACATATATAGCAATGCCACAAAGAGATCTTAACACTTTGGGGTGCCTGGGTGGCTCAGTGGGTTAAGCCTCTGCCTTCGACTCAGGTCATGATCTCAGGATTCTGGGATCCAGCCCTGCATCAGGCTCTCTGCTCGGCTAGGAGCCCGCTTCCTCCTCTCTCTCTGCCTGCCTCTGCCTACTTGTGATCTCTCTCTCCCTCTCTCTCTAATAAATAAATAAAATATTTAAAAAGAGAGAGAGAGAGATCTTAACACTTTGAAATCCTGCTATCTTCATTAGGGCTACTGTTCTTTAAGGTAAACAGTCTCTTCCAGTTTTACAGATGAGGAGACAGGCTCAGAGAGATGAAGTAACTTGATCGAAGGCACACTGCTAGGACATGGTAGAAAGCAGGTTCAAACTCAGGCCTGAGGAGTGCCAGTGTCCTCAGTGTCACTGAGGAGAATGAATGAGCATGACTTGGAGGTAGTTAATAAAGTTCCAAAACAAATGGGCAAAGTAATGAGAAAATTTAATAATTCTCTGCATACTAACAGATACTGTGGTGACAAATAAGAACTGCTGCTGTAAATTTCCACGTGTAGCCTGGGCACTGAGTATGGAACCGCCTTCTATCCCAACATGACTGTGCCATTCTTCAGTCTTTGTTAACATGTCTTTGCTGTCTCTAAGTCTTCATTAGCATGACTGAATTATTTCCAAGTCTCCTGCCCAGGAGAATGTTTTGATCATTCTTCACAAGAACTTCCTGAAAGGCTCTGCTCTTCTGGAAAACATCAACAGTATATGCCCCCAAATTCTCTGAATCTCTTGCCTTTGAATATTCATCTTGCTCTTTACATCAATCCCAGACACTGTTTCATAATTCTTAGCCAATCCTAATCAAGCCCCAGCTTTGAAAGACCTGCATGAAGTCAGTAAATGTTGATCTTACCTTCTCCCTGCAAGACTTTGCCAAAGCTTTGCAAAGTGATGTTTCCAACAGTAAACAATCAATTAAGCTCTGTATTATCAAGAGGTGGTGTTTGTAATATTTGAGGATCCAGCTCTTGACACAAAATAAGCTTCAAAAAGTATTCAAATCCCAAAACCTGTGAGGGACCTGGAGAACGACCCAACATAACATGCAAAGGACCCACCACTCCACCAAGAAACTTAAATTCAAAACAAAGGCCAAATGTTCTCTCCTCTTTACTTACCCTTCCCTAAACATAACAGATCATTTTGCAGTCAAAGTTGAAGCTGATACTATTGGGAAGGGAGAGAGAGACTGTGTCATTTGGAGAAACCAGAGGCAAAAGGCAGGAGGATGTCACCAAAGGACCCTCTTGTGTCAGAGCCAGAACGATAAGAGAGTGTAATAGTATTACCAGAGTTATCATACTGCTCACTGAGGCTTAGACCACCATGCCGGTAGATTGTGCAGGGGAAAGTAGGTGAGAGAGTGGGAGGCGAACTGTTCTATATTCAGACTTTCTCTGAACCTGGAACCTATGTCTGTTTACAGAGACAAAATGAAGAGTTCTCTTGCCTTAAGTCCATTCTTCAGTGTGCCCCCAAACCAGTGGTATTCTCTGACCTTCCATGTGAGTTACACCTGTTTGCTTTCCAGCTTCTTGAAATTTACAAGTGCTTCTTTTAAACCGGAGATACTAATCCCATTATATTTGCTGTTAGTTTTTACATTTCATATTGTTTTTTTTTTTCTCACTACCTTAAAAATATTTTTTTAAATTTTAGAGAGATATTGAGGAGAAGAGTGGAGCAAAAGGAGATGAGCATTGATCCATTGCCTTCAACCAAAAGACCTTGCTTACAGGAGCAAACATTTTTAATTTTAATGAAGTTGGTTTATCAGTGTTTCATCTTATGGCTCATGCTTTTGACATTACCTCAAGGAGCTTTTAATATGGCCTCATGCATAAAGCTTTTGCCTGAATATCCACAGGATATGCTAAGAGGTATATGAGTAATATAAAGTTCTATAAGAGTTCAGTTGAGGGAGAGATCACTTAGAAGTAGGTAGTGTTGTGATGATGCTTAACAGTTTTCCAATAAGCTGCTGCTGACTCCTGTATTTTCTAAGTATTGAGATATATTGTCAATGTTTCAGGATTTGGCTTGAACACATAAAGTTCAAGAAATGTATCTATCTGTGGCCAGTGAGCCCTAAACAAAACCATTAGTGATATTAAGAGCCGGGAAGTTTCTAAGCTCTCCAACTCCCCCAGCACCTCCTCCCCTTGTCAGCCAAGTATCCTTTTATTCCACCGGAGTTTGTTTCAAATTTTGATGGGCCCTTTGGATTTTATACATTTTCTTATTTGAATTTTAAGGACTAAATTATCTATTTAGTGTGCTTATTTTTTTTTAAAGATTTTTAAAATTCATTTTAGAGTGTACACAAGCAGGGGGAGGGCAGAGGTAGAAGGAGAGAGAATTTCAGGCAGACATCCCACTGAGCACAGAGTGTGACCCATGGCTCAGTCTCATGGCCCTGACCAGAGATCATGACCTGAGCTGAAATCAAGAGTCAGCTGTTTACCTGACTGAGCCACCCAGGCACTTCTATTTAGTGTACTTATTGCTGTGATCCTCTTTCCTATACTGCAATCTTTGATTCTGTTTAGTTTGAACTCACTTTTGAGGGACTGATGGGCTTGTCTGATTAAAAAATATATATTTTATCAGTAAATGCCTTATCATGGCACCACAAGTATCTTGAGGTCTCAGTATTTCATTGTTAGGATTCAGCACGTAGTAGATATTCAGTAAATCTTTGACAAAGGAGAGAATGTGATTGATCTCTTCACACGAAACAGAAAAGAGTTGAACAGAACTTTTATTCCTATACCTTTATATATTTGTTCACATCAGTACACAGGTGAACACTAAAACCAAAGATATTACAGATAATCTGAGGTTGAAAGTAACGTTTTTCTTTCTAATGCCAGCGATGAAAAGATCTAAAGTTTCTCTAGATGTAAAATGAAGGGCAATTTTTTCTTTTCTCTTAGCTATTAAACAATGACCTGGCTTTATTATAAAGGCTACTTTGTTTAGGTGTGGCAGAAGAAAAGAAACCCCAGTGCCATTGCCTCGGTGCCCATCATTAATCAGTTGGATGACACCAGCATGACAGGCTTTCCACTGAGTTGCCTGCCACATAGCTCTGGTCCTTGTCTCACGGTGGTGACGGTTTGCATTCATGCTGGGGGAAGCACAGAGCCCCAGCCCTTTCCTTCACCGTAGCTTCTCAGCAGTGCTTATAACTAGCATATGCTGTGGCTGAATGACCTGGCTTCATTCACAACTAAATCAGTACTAAAGCAGTCTGGATGATAGATAGCAGCTTATCAATAATTGAAAAGAAAGGCTCAGAGATGTCCCATTATCTGAATAATTAATGCTCCACTTGGGCTTTGTAATTCCTTAATAAAACTGACTGATTGATTTGCTTAATTAATTCCTCCTTTGACAGGCTTATTGCTTTCTTTGGAGACAGGGATGGGCAAAAAGAAAAAAAAAAAAGATAATTCAAGCCAAGAGAAAAGATTTAAAATCTTCATAAACTTTAACTCCCTAAGAGTATTATGAAAACAAGTTCTCCAGCAAACCTTCTACCCCAGTCTCTGCTTTGCCATAAAGACCCCACATTCCTGTAAACAGACGCTATATGTCACCTGGGTGTATTTGGCTTTGCAACCAATGAAACGTTAGGCTAAATGATAAGGGCCCAGCCACATATGTAGTAATAAACTCAGCTCAACCTTAAACACTTTTGAATAAATCGATCTGAATGAATATTTAAAGCCGACTTCCATTTAAAGCAATGTGCTCTGAGCAAGACAGTGGCAGCTACCTCGATGCAGAGTGAGCTGATGACTTTGCCTGCACGAGGCATCCCTCTGGCTTTATGTGCACCTGTTCTGACTGAAGAACAACACCTGTCACTAGAGTTTGGTCTATTCCCAGCTCTGCCATCATCCCTCCTATGATGACTGGAGTTGACCAGAGAAGGCTCAAATCAGCACAAAAAATAAAGTGAAGAAATGAAAAGAAACAGGTCCTATTGGGTGATGTTTGGAGGGTTGGAGATTTTGAAAAACAGAAACAAAACCATGAGTGAAGTAAGTGAATGTGAAGCAGTACATGGCAGAGAGTAGAGAATTTAGGCCATTTCTCTTAATTCTGGAACTTACGCAATTGATGCTTAGAAAAAGAAAATAATCATTCTTAGAAAAGGTTGTAAAAGGACACAATATAGAGAAGAAAAAATTTTCAATTGGAAGAAGAAAACAAGGCTTATTATCAGATATTCCAATGGTTTTATCAAGTTAAATAACTGATGTACACAGTAGAAGTTTTTTTTTGTTTTTGTTTTTTTGGGGGGGTTCCACCACCTTTTATTTTTTTTTTAATTTTTTTTATATAAACATATAATGTAATCCCACCACCCTCTCCCAACACCCTTCCCCCCACCCTCCTCAGTTTGTTTTATGACATTAAGCGTCTCTTTTGGTTTGTCTCCCTCCCGATCCCATCTTGTTTCATTTATTCTTTTCCTACCCCCTTAATCCCCACCCCCATTGCATCTCCACTTCTTCATATCAGGGAGATCATATGATAGTTGTCTTTCTCCGATTGCCTTATTTCACTAAGCATAATACACTCTAGTTCCATCCATGTCACTGCAAATGGCAGTTCTTTTTTTTTGTGGTGAGTTTTTCCACCTTGTCATTTTGTCCAGATAAGAATATATGAAGGAGCAAATGAAATACTAAAAGGGTGGCAAAGACCTCAGGAAAATGTGCTTTAACCAAATCAGAAGAGACCCCAAATCATGGGCGGGGGCGGGGGGGAAGGGGGTAAAAAGAAGTTCAGAAAAGAGAAAAAAAATTTTTAAAAAGAACACAAATAAAGAAAAAATATAAAAAATGAAAAAAATATATATATATGTTTTAGACTGGTGACTAGAACAGGGTCACACACTTAATTTTGGGAGTATATGGTCTCTTAGAAGAAACTACCTCCCAAAATTTTAAAGAATGAAAAACATATATAAAGAATGAAAAACATAAGGGTAAACACAGTGAAGGGATGGAATATGACTATAAAGATGGAAAAAAAATTTTTTTAATTTCTAACAAAGGAGTTGATAAGGTAAGTTGGTTGGGAGAATAAAATAAAAGAAAGTGGAGAGAACTTGCTTGGGCTGGAGACTAGATCAAGCCCGGTGCTAGATTTAGGGTGTATTTTGATCTATTAGAAGAAGTTGTACCCCAAATTTTTTAGAAGAAAAACCCTATGTGTATACATAGAATAAAGTTAGATTCAATGAAGGATAAAATATGACTATAATAATAAAGGTTCAAAAGATTTTATAAAGAAAGTTATTAAGATAAACTAGCTAAAAAATGTTAAAAGAGGAAAGGGTAAAAGTTAAAAAAAATTAGCAGAAGAGAAAAAAATTTAAAAAAATTAATTCACTTTGCAAGACTAAAGATTCATGGGGAAAAAACCATGAATTCCATGCTTCGCTTTCTCCTCCTCTGGAATTCCGCTGTTCTCCTTGGTAAGTGAACTTGGTCTTGGCTGGATTTCTTATTGATCTTCTGGGGTAGGGGCCTGTTGTAGTGATTTTCAAGTGTCTCAGCCCCGGCGTAATTGCACCGCTCTTATTATGGGTCGGGCTAAGTAATCCTCTCAGGTTTGCTTTCAGGAGCTTTTGTTCCCTGAATGCTTTCCATAGAGTTGCAGAGGATGGGAATGAAAATGGCGGCCTCCCAATCTCTGGCCCAGAGGAGCTGAGAGCTCGGGTCCCACTCTTCAGTGTGCCTTCAGAGAAAAGCACTCAATCACTCCCGTCTCCCCGGCCTCCAGCCGGGGTTGGAGAAAATTGCACAATCACTCCCATCTCACTGCCCTCTGGCTGTGCTCCAAGCTCACCCAGCCTGTCACCAAGCATCTCTGTCTCTGGCATAGAGCCCCGCCTGGAGTCTCTGAACCCCGCAGATCCCTGAGCTCTACCAGGTCAGAGTCTCCCTGGATCTTGTGGGGACCCCACGCACAGAGCACTGGCCTGTGTCACGATTACGGTTCAAGGTAACCCAGAGTTGAGAGCTCACTCCTCGGCTCTGTCTCTGTGGCCAGCTTCCCTGTTCTAATACCTGTGAGCTCTGCGACACTCAGACACCCCCGATCCTTCTGTGACCCCGCAGGACCTGAGGCCATGCTGTCCCCGCGAGGTCTTCACCCTGGTTTAGCCTCTGGAGCAATGTCCCTCTGTGGAGCAGACTTTTAAAGTCCTTATTTTGTGCTGCGTTGCTCTGCCGCTTGCCCGGAGCCGGACCCTCCCCCCAGGGTCTATCTTCCCGTCACTTTGGATTCAGTTCTCCGCTGGTCCTACCTTTTAGAAAGTGGTTGATTTTCTGTTTCTAGAATTGTTGTTCTTCTTCTCTTCGATCTCCTGTTGGATTTGTAGGTGTTCGGAATGGTTTGATAAGCTATCTAGCTGATCTCCTGCTGCGTGATGTTGTCTCAGCCTGCTACTTCTCCGCCATTTTGTCTCCTCCCTCCACAGTAGACGTTTTAGT